>VKOC01016642.1:0-26389 GCA_009364415.1 Spea multiplicata | reverse complement strand
GGCAGGCGGCGGAGGCTGAGGCAGGCGGCAGGTGGAGTTGAAGGTAAGTGACCGGGATGGGGTTAGGGAGAGAGAGGGGAGATCCTGAGAAAGGGGGTTAGGGTGTGTGTGTCTTACTGTGTGTGTGTCTTACTGTGTGTGTGTCTTACTGTGTGTGTGTGGTTTCCCAGATAGCAGTGATTCTGATGAAGTTTTTTTGTTTCATTTTTTTGGTTCAAAAATGGGGGTGCGTGTTATACACCAGTGCGTGTTATACGCCGATAAATACGGTATATTATTATTCTGGCTTCTTGGGGTACTTCCACAAAAGGGAGGAGCCATGGCACGCACCACAGGGACAGCTTCTCCCTTGTTCTTCCAATCAGGGACAGGGTGTTCACAGAGACTCCACACTTTTGTGGAAGTACTTGGATAACTTAGCCAGCACCGGGGATAAGTGGACAAGGAAAACAAAGGAAGAAGAAGAACAAGAAGTGGAGCGGAGAAGATAAGGAGACATCGAGCGAGCATGTGAGAGAGTGAATGAGTGAAAGGGGGTATGAAAGAATGTGAGTGAGCATGAGTGAGTTTGGAAAAAACCCTTAGAATTTCATCCAAACTGAAAGGACAGGAAACAAAATGTGTTGTCTGAAATTGAATGGACTATAAACAAAGCGAATAATTTGAATTGTATTTGGCCATTTACATAAGTCAGAATATTATTCCTAGTAATATTGAGTGCAAACACCTTGCCCAGAAATAATTCTTTAAACCCATAAAGTTTTGCTAATTTTTGCTGGGTATACTTAATTGTTTAATTGTTGTTGCCATAGGAACGGATAAAAGCTTCATGTGCTGGTTTCATGGGAGTAAACCGTCTGAGGAAAGAGTAAAAGTACCTTAAAGGAAATCCATACTTGCCAGGAACTGTAGATACTCCCTTTATCACAAATACGACTATGATCAGGACTAAGAAACTTGTTTTTTGGTAGATATTTCAGTAAATGCCCTATAGACACCATTGACTTGACATGAGCAACAGGATTTGGGCAGGGACACTTTCCTGAGGTTTAAATGTGTATTATAACTATGCTTCTTAAAAACAAGGAAAGTAGGCTAGCATAAAATACCACTAAAATAATATAATGGATGTTAATAGATAAAAAAGTTATTAAAGTGTCAGCAAGTAGTGGTTTTATCACCATAGTAACCAAATAGATCTGATGGAACCAATTGAACCAAAACAGTCTGTAAGAACATTCATTTGGCTGCTTAGACCACTTGACACACTTTGCCCCCCCCAAAATATTTTATATATAATTTGTCGTCTTCATTCATGAACTGCCAACACTGTGTAACTTTGGGTTATTAACCGCATGGAACTCCATTACATGTGATATGTTAATGAATATGAACACATCTGACACTACATTCCACCCTGGTCCAGATCAGGAATACTGAAGAAGGACTGTTGGTGGTGGACAGTTTGGTGAAGAATAACATCTATGCCTGCTCCTGGTGGTTTAGTCCTTTTTATCCAATCGTGAGGCTCTTCCACCCGAATAGCATTAAACCAGTGCTTCAGGTGGCAGGTAGTCTAGTCTTATGAAATGCTAATGATATCTATCGCTTGGTACTTTATTGGACTAATGCATAGATTGCCCCAATGTATGGGATCTCAAAGCTTCTTAACAAAAGGGCTTTATTTTGCAATAGCTTTGGTGCATACAGGTGCTCTATTTTTCAGTTTCTAAAACTGAATTTAATCTTGCATATAGGTGCTATTGCTTTATCCTTTCAACATTTCTGCAAAACTGAAAAATCTCTGTCCTGAATATTCAGGATGCATATATGGTCCAAAGTATTTCTTTCTGCCTTTCATAAACACATGTGGGGAGAATGCATATATAATGAAAATGGATCTGAGACTAGCTCGGCTAATAATGCACAATGCTTAATAGTTTGCATTGTTGACAGCACTTGGGTTACCAATGATATTAATTGATACTTTATTATCATAGTTCTCCTGCACCTTAAAAACTAAAAATAAAAATGTACATAAGCTGGGGAAAAAACCTTTGCTTAATCAGTTACTGATGGAACTTTGTTTAGGGCTTGTAAAGATGGCCTACAATATTCATGATCAGTTTCTACTGAGGACTTACTTAACTTACTTCTATAATATACTGTATATTATAAGCATTTTATTTTACTTCTAACACAAAAAGGGATATAAACTTTACATTTATTGAATCTATATAAGCATATATATTTGCAGAGGGATATACACTATATGGACACAAGTATTGGGACACTTGACCATTAAACCAACAGGGACTTTGAAAGTCTGGATGAGTTTGGTATAGAAGAACACAGAGCCCTGACCTCAACCCCAACAAATGCCTTTGGGATGAACTGGAACAGAGATTGCGAGACAGGCTTTTTTGACCAGCATCAGTGTCTGACCTCACAAATGCCCTACTGGATGAATGCGCAAAAAATCCCACGGAAACACTCCAAAATCTTGTGGACAACCTTCCTAGAAGAGTGGAAGCTGTTATAGCTGCAAAGGGCCAACCAATTTCATATTAATGCCCATGTATTTAGAAGGTGAAGTCATCAAAGTCCCTGTTAGTGTAATGGTCAGGTGTCCCAATAGCTTTGTCCATGTAGTGTATGAACATATGGAGTACCCATGAACATTGCTTGGTGACAGGAGGAGGCATCACCTACACAAAGCCTTCCTTTAGTGTCAGATGGAATGGATTCTCATACAATGCAGCTAATATTCTTATTCTTGTTTTTAAGCTACCATTGCACCTAAAGATGAATTGTTTTACGGGTTTCTGAGACCCTGGTTGGGTGAGTATTTTTTTACTATTTATGTAATTCTTGCATAATTCGTATGTAGTTTCTATTTTCATTTGCATAACCTAGTATTATCCTTGATTTACAGTAGCGTTAAGTCTCAAAAAATGTATTTCATTTAAAATAAAATACAGGGAACTGAAAATTAAAAAGTTGTGGTTACAGCTTGCCTTTCAAAAATATACCCCCGGGGATACAATATTTCAATTAAAAATGTTGTTGAGTATACAGTGTATCATCTAAATCAGTAGTATAGTTAAACAACGTTATTATCAGCATATATGAATTATGATGACCAGAATGAAGTGTTATGATAAAGATATGAATAATCAAAATAATATGTAAAATAAATTAAAATGATAATAAATTATAGTTTTTTATTATAAATCTAATATTTGGATTCTGTAGATATACAAAATTGTAGAAATGATGTTTTAATGGACCCTATATAAATATACTAGATATTAAATAAATATAGTTTGGACATACTACATAAGATAGATGTCTATAACTTTGTTTCTCATCTGTTCTTGACTAGATTGTTCTAGATCACGGCATCATATGCTGCATTTTGAGACCTTTTAGCCTACTTTATAAGACAATTTCTATTTAATTGATGTTTGGATTCAACAGGACTGGCATTAACCAACCCTGGCCGTGTCTTGTGAAATCCTACTTATCAAGAAAACTTGGTTAATTGGTTAGTTTAGTAAGGGGGCAATTACTGTTTCACATAGAGCCAGGTAGCGTTGGATAGCTTTTTTCCTTCTGTACATGACATCATTTGAAAACTACATTTTGTGTTTACTTGTCTAATATTAAAATAACTGAAACATTTAAATCTGACAAACATGCAAAAAATATAAAACAAATTGGCAAGGGGCAAATTCATTTTTACAGCAACAAAGTCCAAAAAGGACTGAACGACTTGTATTCCAATGTCATGAGGTAAATTATTGTGTAAAGAAACCAAGTTAGCAAGTTAGCAAAGTAACACGTTGATGACAATGATATCATCGAGTATTTTTGGCAATTATTCCACAATGATCCTTTGAATACTCTCTAAATTTAAATTATGATAATGAACAAAGGATAATAATAATAATACACATTTCCATGTGATCGTCTTGTCTAACGCTGTTGATTTAAAGCTGGTGTTCAATCTATTTATTAAAGCGTGCATATGTAAAATCTCTTATTTTGCAATACGTTGTATACATTTCAAATTGTTTGTTTAGCACCACCTGTGTCATTTCTGGAGTACCGGTAATGCAGAATGTCACAAGAACACGCAATGACATCTGGAATTAGGCTTGCTTACGCTCAGACTATGTTGTCCAACATTCACAACTGCATTTCAGAAGTTGTCTGTGCAGAATGTTACTTCACATTCAAAGTGGATCTAAGCTTTGTATCAATAATCATTTATTGGATTAACTTTATTTTATAGGAGATGGTCTTTTACTCAGTCGAGGTGAAAAATGGGGTCAACATCGCCGACTGCTAACCCCTGCTTTTCACTTTGATATCCTGAAACAGTATGTGCAGATCTTCAACCAGAGCACGGACATCTTACATGTAAGTAATTATAATATTATAATATTATACTGTTGGTTAAGTACAAGGTCACAGTCTTTTATGGCACCCTTTATTCTACAAGCTAGCTAGGCTCATAATACTAACCCTAATATAGCTGTGAGCAGGAAATATACATAATATACTCTTCTTCCAAGTTTAATTTGTTTCTTTAAGATGGACAGTCTTATGTCCGTGACACCCCCTCTAATAAGGAATGCATATTAAAGCAATCTTTGGTCATTGTTTCAGAAAACTGCTTTTAAAATGTAATGGTTTGTCAGCAGTGGTTTTCGCCTTGCATCTCTCTTTTTTTAATGTGGAACCATGAACACTGACCTTTACCCAGGGCAAGTGAGTCCTGCAGTTCTCTACATGTTGGCCTGGGTTCTTTTGTGACTTCCGGGATGAGTGGTCTTTGCGCTCTTTGAGGAATTTTGGTAGGCCCACCAGTGACCACTTCTGTCATCAATAGGAGGCAACACTTCAGTTCTTATCTTAAAAAGCAAAACAAAAATATAGCACAACAATGGCGATGATATTTATACTTCCTGCGTACATCCAGTATTATATATACACATTTTGCAATACTTGGTCACCAAAATGGTTACTTTGGATGTAAAGAATGTACAATTATTTAGTTTATAAAAATACAACTTGTGGCTGTTGGCCCATACTGGCTCTTCCTTGGAAGCAATCTGAGACTATCGGTTCCCTTGTAGATTATTGAGAAAGAGGAAGTGGTCACTATATGTCGTCGTCAACCTTGCAACTGCTAATGACAAGTACCATGTATCATTTGTCCCTCTCTGACTCTGTAGGCCAAGTGGCGAAGGTTAGCAGCAGATGGCGCGGTATCATTAGACATGTTTGAACACATCAGTCTAATGACCTTGGACACACTTTTGAAATGTACCTTCAGTTATGACAGCGACTGCCAAGAGTATGTATCTTCTTTTGTCTTGACTGAATATTACTGACAGATAGCATAAATCCTACAATACAGAACAATAGGCATTTGATGGAAATATTTTTTCTGTGGTACTTACAATAAAGGATACACTATTAAGTTGGTTTTATTGATCCAAATAGTATTCCAGGCATTACAGTCATTAAACCTTCTAGTGGAACAGGACTTCTGAGAAAAGTATTGTTGAGTCGTATTTTGAGGAATAGTCTTGAGTACAAAGGACATATTTATCTCATATTGCAATATGTACAAGAAGATTCTCAGTGGAACAACTACACATCCTTATGGTTCTGGATTTCATATTTACGAGGCAGTATGTAATACTTGGAGTAGGTCCCATGGGAACCAAGAAAATGTTCCCTATGTTAGAATTTTAGCTGGAATAGTTTCACTTTTGCTATGAAAAAATGGGCTTCTGGATCTGAGATCTGGATCTCTGGGGTTATTGCCAACAATCAATTGCCAATCGAGCTTAGTAACATAAGGAATGATTCATTGCAGAAAATTGAAGAAGTACCGGTATATTTTTAAAAAAGTATGTTTATTTGGACAAATGCATAATTCTAAATGTTAAATACAGATATAATCTGGTGTATTTGTTTTGTTATAGGAAGCCAAGTGACTATATTGCTGCAATTTATGAGCTGAGTTCCCTGGTGGTAAAACGTGAACATTGTCTGCCCCATCACATTGACCTCATATACTACTTCTCGTCTGATGGAAGGAAGTTCCGACGAGCTTGCAAGATTGTGCATGATTTCACTGCAGGAGTGGTTAAACAGAGGAAGAAAGCCTTGCAAGAGAAGGGTGTTTCAGACTTTATTAAGTCCAAACAAGGGAAAACCAAAGACTTCATTGACATTTTATTGTTGTCAAAGGTTAGGAAACACAAGTTTAAGTATTTTATTGAAAAAAAAATGCCATGTAAGAAAAATACCATACCTTTTATTAAGTACATTGATAATATATACATATTATATTCATATAATGGCATACTGTATCAATTGACAACCTTTGCACTCAATCCAACTTTAGTTCCTATGAACTGTAAATCTGGATGTCATATCAATACGTATTATTATTATCACTTAATCATATAGCTTGAACAGTTTACACAACACTTCTTATAATACAATGAATTTCAGATGCTCTGTGCTATGCCTGACATGTTTAGAATTTGAATTAAAACAAAGTCTCATAGCTTCATCAAACTAATTCTTGTACATTTGGAGCTATGTTTTATTCTGAAAGTAGACCTTTCTTAAATGTAAGAGTGAAATGTAGCACCATTTTAAAACACAAAAGTGTGTTTGCAGCATCCAGGTCTAACTTGCGGATTCACTAAAGCCAACTCACATTAGCTATCACTAAAAATATAGCAAACAATGTGCATATACTTGCCTGCAGGAGACTCGAGTGAATGCAAGTTAAAAAAAATAGTTAGGTTCCAAATTTTCATCTTGCCTACTTAGGGGTTTGCAAGGTGACTCACAAGTCCACCCTCATCCCTTGCACAAACAAAATGCCTGACTTAGCCATCCACTACATCTAATCCTCCAGGTAGGTGGGGTGAAGTCCATCCAAGCACCCTTTGGGTGCAACTGTTCACCCCTCTGGAACTCAAAGGGAGCAACCTGTGGGTGGCAAAAAATTTTCCAGGTTCCATCCAGCAATGATCTGCAAAGTGATCAGTCCTCATGTCATGGTCAAGAAAAGGTGACCACCCAAAAAAGAATAATATAAAAAAAGACACATGACACTATTGAAATGCACACATTTTTGTGAATACGCAAATTAAGGCAACCTCAGTCAAGTCTAGTCTAGTGGAATTAACCCTTATCTCAAGACACAACAACTGTTTAATATGTCAATAATAATTCAGATTTCCTCATATTAACAGGATGAAGATGGAAACCAGTTATCTGAAGAGGAAATGAGAGATGAAGTAGATACATTTATGTTTGAAGGTAATATGTCATGTTTTGTCCATTGACACAATTTAAATAATATGGTAATAAAAAAAAACACAAAAAAAAAACATGGAAGCAGCCTCTAATTAAAATGGTTGGTTCCAGACAGTGTTTGCTGAACAGTTTCCTCCTCCAGAAACAGAGCAGAACTTCACTTAGGAGTGCTACTGATTTATCTTTCTGACAGCTGTCTCTTCATTTTAGTCTCGCTCTTTGTTGCACAGGTCTTGGGCATACATTCTCTTCAATTGAGTTTCCCTAAAATTTGGGTTCGGGATTGAGACAGCCTTAAATGGCGGAGAGGGAGAGGATTATCTGCCCACTAGAGTTTTTTGTTATATGCAGAAGCACTTTCCTAGGGCTGTAGTCTTGGGGTCTTTTATTTAAAATAAAAATTCGTCTTATTTGATATTAACAATTTATGATTTAAAAAAAATGTGATATAAGAATCTATACGCCAAACTGTGAATTATTAGTTACTTATTGTGATATAATTTTGCACTCAAGTTGTAGGTTTTAGGTAAAATGTCTGGTAGCCTCTGTCAAAAAAAAATGTCCCCTATAGCACACCAAAATATTTTAGACAATGCTATGCTTCCAAATTTGTGGGAACAGTATGGGGGAAGCACTTTTCTATTCCAGCATGACTGTGCCCCAGTGCACAAAGCAAGGTCCGTAAAGACATGGTTGGATGAGTTTGCTGTGGAAGAAGGGTCAGGACTTTAGATGTATTTTCTTGACCAATCATAAATTATTAGCTAACATGTTGTGCATGTCAGAGAGCATTATTTACAAAAGATGGATTTATGAATAATACTTCAAAACATTTGTTTATTCTGATAATGTCTTGTTTAACATGTGTCCAAAATGTTCTTTCTCAAGGACATGACACCACAGCCAGTGGATTATCTTGGATACTGTACAATTTGGCATGTCACCCTGAACACCAAGACAAATGCAGAGAGGAGATTAGACAGTTAGTCCATGGGAAAGACTCTGAGCACCTGAACTGGTAAGTTACTATTTCAGACATTGGGCCAAATTGAGTGACCTGTTTAGTTTTCCACATTCATTCATTGATGATGTAATTTGTGATATCATGTCTGATCTCATTAGCAAAAGCACTTAATTTCAAAGTACATTATCTTGTGTTCTAGCTTTTTAGCTTTAAACAAGAAATTGTTTGGTAGTAAGTTGTAACTAAAAGTTTTTGCAATTAAATTTCCTTTTCTTTTTTGAGTATTGAGACATACCACATGCATGTCCAAAATGTAGGAAGGTTTGCCCTCTGACCCGCTATATACAGCTCACACACCTAACTGTCCTTTCCACCTCATTAGCCTTCCAACTGCCCTCTTCAGCTACCTCAGTCCCCCAACTGTCATCATCAGACTTATCACAAAACTGCCCATTCAGCCACCTCAGCCTCCAATTGTTCCCTTCAACGCTATCTTTCTCCTCTTTTCCTGACTGCTCGCTTCAGCCACCTCAGCCCAATATCTGCCCCCTTTACTTATTTCTCTATGTGCCCCGGGCCACTACTGCACTCTTCCACTGCTTCAGCCCCCTAAATGCCTTGGCACCCAACTGCCCTGTTGAGCCCTCAGCCGCCTTCTCACCCACCATTTGCCCTCTGTCGCCCTCACAAAAGTGAGTACACCCCTCACATTTTTGTAAATTTTTTATTATATCTTTCATGTGACAACACAGAAGAAATGACACTCTGCTACAATGTAAAGTCGTGAGTGTACAGCCTGTATAACAGTGTGAATGTGCTGTCCCATCAAAATAACTAACAGTTAATAGCCATTAATGTCTAAACATTGGCAACAAAAGTGAGTACACCCCTAAGTGGAAATGTCCAAATTGGGCCCAATTAGCCCATTTTCCCTCCCCGGTATCTTGTGACTCGTTAGTGTTACAAGTTCTCAGGTGTGAATGGGGAGCAGGTGTGTTAAATTTGGTGTTATGGCTCTCACACTCTCTCATACCGGTCACTGGAAGTTTGACATGGCACCTCATGGCAAAGAACTCTCTGAGGATCTGAAAAAAAGAATTGTTGCTCTACATAAAGATGGCCTAGGCTATAAGAAGATTGCCAAGACCCAGAAACTGAGCTGCAGCACGGTGGGCAAGACGATACAGCGCTTTCACAGCACAGGTTCCACTCAGAACAGGCCTCACCATGGTCGACCAAAGAAGTTGAGTGCACATGTCTTTGGGAAATAGACATATGAGCGCTGCAAGCATTGCTGCAGAGGTTAAAGGGGTGGGGGGTCAGCCTGTCAGTGCTCAGACCATACGCCACACACTGCATCAAATTGATCTGCATGTCTGTCATCCCAGAAGGAAGCCTCTTCTAAAGATGATGCACAAGAATTCCTGTAAACAATTTGCTGAAGACAAGCAGATTAAGGACATGGATTACTGGAACCCTGTCCTGTGGTCCGATGAGACCAAGATAAATTTATTTGGTTCAGATGGTGTCAAGACTGAAATTTTCTTTACTGTAAGCTTTTGCATCTTGCAACCATTATTTGTTACATTTTGTGTACTATAGTGGTGTACGCTGCCATGTAGTTTGTACATTGAGCCTGGAACCAGGTTGGAAAGCATCAGTCAAACTATTTCAATTTCGTGTCCTTTGCAACCACAGCTAGGGTATTAAAGGTTATACTTTTATACAATAAACAGGCAGTTATGCATTTTTTACTTAATTCTATTGAATCCTGGTGATTCCAGTCTAGGGGGGAAAAACCCTCAAACCTGTTGTTCTGAATGACATTAATGAACATAATGTTGGACCTGGTTCTCTTGGATAAACATCTGTCTTGCTTTCTAGGGATGACCTCTCTCAGATTCCTTTCACCACCATGTGCATCAAGGAGAGCCTTAGACTTCACCCTCCTGTTACAGCTGTGTCCAGGTCCTGTACTGAAGACATCAAACTACCAGATGGCAAAGTTATTCCAAAAGGTAAAATTCTGACCTTACAAATATTTTCAATGTTACTTAGTTGCCAATACGGTGATATGTGGCACTTTATGTGCGCTTTCTAAATAAACCGAATGTAAGGAAATTATTTTTTGTAATACAAAAGGAAAGGGCTCAATATTTTTCGATATTAAAATTGAATCAAAAGGGGAGAGGCTAACTTTAATGAATGCATATTAATTACGGAGGACCTAAAGAATTAGATCCTATAATGTTAGCTTTTTAATAATGCTTACAAACCCCTTTGGGGCATCACTTAGGGATCTATATGCTTAAGGATCTGTAGCTGTACTGCAGAGAAAGACAGCCCTTGAACTGCACCACAAACTGGTCTATTAACCTCACACTACCCTACTGAAAAACAGCACTAATAAATTGCAGTGTCAAAAGTCCTGTTGTAGGACACGGCATGCTGGGGTATATGTAGTAGACAATGCAAATGGTGTTTTTGGCCCATTCATTCGTTTTTGGGCAACAATATCTTGTTCCCAGCCCATTCAGACGAACATAGAAGAGAGAAGAAGATGTGGAAGTGGGAGATAGAGGAGGTAGGGAAACAGAGAGGGGGAGAGAGTGTGAGTGAATGTGGACCCACAAATTTCGGTTGGAAATTCTGAGCTTTTAGATTCATCTTCGCCCGATTCGTGGGGGGGGGGTCTGGCCTCATTTTCATGGCAATCCACACAAGTCTAATATCTAGGTTCAAGTGTATCTGTATGCTGACTGAACAATTGTTTTCGTAGTGGCAAATAATCATGTTCCAATGCAGAAAAGACCCCTGTTGTCCAGCTGGCCCATAAGTGTTCCAATTCTTGCAGTTGATACAGAAGGTGCACATGCATAGCATCGGTTTTCATCGGATAACGGGGGCAGGATGTTATACCCATGTAATGTTTTGTTGTGTTATTTTGTTATGTTTTCAATAAAACTACATTTTTGTTAATGAATGGAAATTAAAGACGGGATTCAGAAAAGCTAGGGGCAGGTTTTCTCTGAATCATTGTTCGCTGTATTTTATTTGTCTTTTCATATCCTCTTTTAATGTTTTAAGGAAACACCTGCCTTATAAGTATTTACGGAACCCACCATAACCCAGTAGTTTGGCCCAATCCTGAGGTATGTGGTTATAACACGTTATTTATCTCCTTATATCCTGCTAATTCCATACCCAGAGAGAACTTACATCCTAAGGTGAGCCCTTTTATTTTTCCAGGTTTATGACCCATACCGGTTTGATCAAGAGAACTCCCAGGAGAGATCTTCCCATGCATTTGTACCTTTCTCAGCCGGACCCAGGTAAAGACATTTCGAGAAAAAACCTTCTTTGCTGCAATACATTAACATACTGGATATTATGATATTTTTTGCAGCTCAAAACATTTAAGGATTTCATTTTCCTTTAGTGTTTTCTTTTTCTCTCTCTCCATCCATCCTTATTTTGTTCTTATATTTTACACCTTCTTTGTCTTTATTTTTGTAAATCTTTTACGATTAACGTATTAACAACTGCAAAACCAACAAAGAAAGCAGTTATAAGGCAGATTGGCGCATTGGCAATGCTCCTAACAGGCTACACATGCTCAGAACAGGGTTTATCTATATACATTATGTATTTGGAAAGGGAATACAAGTGATGCATCTGTAAAATTAATAAAATGAGCATAAAAAAGTTGAAAGCATGAGATCATAATAATTTAATAAAGGGAGGCTATAACTAAATAATCAATCTTTGCCCTAGATAGCCCAGATCCTTTTTCCTCAAAAAGCTCAGCTGTTGTTTATGACTGCATGTTCCTGTAGCTGAGTTTCATTTAATGCTGTGTTTTATAGATGTTTCAGAAAATAAAAACAGGTTTTGGAACCCTAGTGATGCCACCATGATACAACAGAGATCCATAAGGGAATCTCCACTAATATTGCACTTCAAGCAGTGCAACCCCCCCCATCAAGAAAAAATGGAAGAAATGAAGAAAAAAAACTATTAACAGTACCCCTGCCTAACTCTACCACTAGAAATATTAAAGTTCACTGCCCCCTATTAAAAAGTATTAATAAAAATAGAGTAGTTAGTAGTTAATTAATAAAAAAAATCTCTTGTATGTGAGGTATTACTCTAATTGGGGGATGTTGCAAGTGGTCTAATGAAACAATATGAAAGAGGTATCAGTATTCGAAAAAGACAATATACTCATACTGCTTCATAGATCACTGGTTAGACCTCATTCAGAGTAAAGTGTCTAGCTCTGAAGGCCGTGGCTTCAGAAAGGCATAATTAAGAGAATAAGGGAAGCTAAAATGGTACACATCAGAAATTACTTAATAATCTTGGATCTTGTATATAGATGTATATAGAAGTATATAGAATTTGTTGTAGTAATATCAGTGGCGTATTCAGGCCTAGGGCAGCACCCAGCCAAGACATGAGAAAATGACTCAGAAAGGGCAAACTAAATGAACCCGTTTGCTTTTTGTGCCATCCCAAAAGTGTGTCAACAGGATATGAGGGAAATGGGTGTACGAAGCAGCATCACAATTTTAAACTCTCATGTCTCAGGAACTGCATTGGGCAGAACTTTGCCATGGCCGAGATGAAAGTTATGACCGCTCTCACACTGCTGAGATTCAAGGTGACCCTGGACGAGACAAAGATAGTGCGCAGGAAGCCTGAGTTAATCCTACGCGCCGAAGATGGACTGTGGCTGAAAGTAGAGAAGCTGTAATTATGCTGTCGCTAATAAACTTTCTTTCAGAATTAAAACACTGTGTGAAGTTAATCATTACAAGCATTTTTTTTTTTTGTACATGATGACTTGTGAATTGTGTTATAAAGGGAAACCTGTTTGTCTTGCTGCTCATCAATATGTAGGTATTTGCTAAGGCACTGAAAAAAAAAATGAACAGGAGTAAACCCTACAACAGAAGATCACTGGTGGCTGTACTACGTGCTTAGCATCCCCACTGAACTGGTATACAATATACCGTAATTACAATATATCACATAAGCATTCCTAGGAAACCTCAGGATTTGACCCTGAGCCTCATGGTTTGTACTTTGATCTCAGGGTTTCGTTGAAATGGGCAGATCATCAGATGAACACAGCCTAAAGGTTACTTCATGTTATATTCCGATTTGACCACTAAAGTGCCAGCTACGTAGGAGATACACAGCTTGCAGTCTGAGCCCACTTTGCTCATCATGCTCAGCCAAATATCAAATGTAATCTGTTTCTATGCATATAGAGGGCCGTGGTTAAGATCCCTATAAGTGACATTTATCACCCTTACACTACAGGGTTTGTCAAAATATATATATATATATATAGGTGCATGTGTCTTGCTAATGTGAGAATTCTTTCATATTTTATTCTTATGACTTGTCATAAGTCTCTGTCAGTGACAATATACAGTTGTTACACCAGATAAGGGTTTTGTGGTCCAGATACAGCAGGATTATGCATTTGCAGAAATACATTATATCAACATGAGAATCCTCCAAGATATAAACTGTATAATCAGATTTTGGTTCATGCCTTAAGAGTAAGACAAACAAAAATATATTGCATTTATAAAATAGTTCAGTTTCAAGATTAACTGAGAGCAATGGACAATATGTTCTTGATAATATTCCATCAGAACAGCATGATGAGAGCCAAAAAATGCTTTTATTTTACCCAGAATGAATCTACAGGATCATGTTCTGCATGGATAGTCATCAGTGAATAAAAAAAATCAATAAGGCACCATGAGTTTGGTAACCAGTCTTAATCTCAAGAAAATCAGTTCATGTTATACTATTATGTAATTAGCCTTCAACCTGGTACACATACATACAAACATATGTACAAATATATAAATATATACACAATCCTCACAGGATCTGCCTCTCAATCCATAGGATCTACCTCATGATCCGTCACAATCCTCACACGCTTATTGGCCAGCAGAGACTTTTCTGTCTGAATTTATAATGTGTCCGTGTTCGTAATATTCTACGCTCACTTAAAGGGTCCAACTATCAGTCTTGTGCCAAATTGTGGAACATGAGAATAGAATTGTAGATTTTCAGAGCAGGTCCAAGTTTTAGGCCCAGAATCTTCACCAAGTCGCTTTGAGTCAGCAGCAGGAAAGCCTCGCCATCTATCTGCTACAATGAGGAAGAAGAAGAAAACAAATGTCAGTTTTAAGGAAAGGACTAGAAGTAAAAAAAAAAGTTGATCGTATAAGAGCACAGGGGAGAAGATGGAAAAGGAAGTATAGGAAGGTGTTACGAACAGTCTTACCTCATCTTTGAACACAGATGCTTGTTCACAACACCCAGGGAGTTGCTGGACAAATCGAGACACCTGATATAAAAAGGGAAAACACTTAGGCACAGTGGAGACATTTGTTCTCGTGGAGCCCCAGGAAGTGCAGGCATCTGGCTTATAACCTGTGTTATCTCTGTAAGCAGGATAAGAACTAGAGGACCCATCATCCCCTGGGCAATTCTGTTCTTTTTTGACCTACAGGAGGTTTGGTCTTTGGGTTTTTATTTTTTAATTAGTGTTAGGCTTTTTATTTTAGGAGAGGATGGTATGTGGCCATTTCAATATGCTGCGTCTCACTGTCACCTCTATCGCAGCCTTAGCCAACCTTTACATCGCGCATTTTAACCTCACCTCTTCTGCGCTCCACTTGCTGACAACATGGGCAGTGTAAGAGGACACTTCAGGAAGGAGGTGACATTGCTGTTGCCAACAAAGGTGGATCCGGTGACCAGGATCAGAATTCAGGGATGTCATAAATACAGACTGGCTCAAAGCCTGTTCCAAACTAACTTCGCAGTCTAATGGAGGTAAAAAATATGTTAAAATCAACAGATACCTGGTTATTCTGTTTAAAGCAAAATTAACAGCGGTCTATAAACGTTGCTAGCCTTGCTTTCTAGCACAAGCGGATAAGAAAGCAGAAATGGAAAAGATTGGTTTATCTAGGATAGAAAGCGAATATATTTTCCAGGAAAGCAAGTAAGAATGCCTGATATTAAATCTAAGCATATAAAGCCATCTGTTGTGTACAACACTACTTTCTTACCAGTGCCATCCGACTCCTGTTTGACCAGCTGTAACCGGATATATGCGTTGCCACCCCTAGGGCAAACAAGGACATCTGTTACTACTAACTTTACGTTAGGTGTAACTACTAAAGGGACACTCCACATGAAGACCCATCAAAGAACAATGCATAATAAAGTACTTACATGGCAGTTTAACACTGAGATATGCACTTTAATGCCTATATGATGGCTGCATGTTTTGCTCATACAAAGTTGGATGGAAGCAGAAATAAACGTGGCATACCTCTTAAGTTGTGGTTTAGTCTCAAGCTCTTCTTCTAGCCACTCAGCCATTTCCCATACATTTCCTTGACCCCATCTTTCCTCTATAGGAAGTGGAGACTTTCTGAAAAGGAAGGCATCATACATTAGAAGTAGCTCACCTTTAAACGCAAACTGCATAAGCTAAATGCCCAAGTGATTCTATCTGGAATGATTGAGATTCTGTGATTTTATTTGATCTGCATTATCACCTAGATGGAGGAAACTCAGGTGGGTGCTCGGTTGTAGGGATGGGAGTTCCAGGTCTTTTAGATTTGGATGTACTTTGTCCTGCAAGTGATCTCTCTCCACTGAGGCGATCCTGTAAAATGTTCTCTCTGCTCATATTAACTTCTGAATAAGGGCATCCCACAGCACTGTAAAGACACAAAAGCGTACGTTTTAATCATCTTATTGGAGCCGCACAGATGTACCCGCGTGTACTACTGGAATACCAAACTCACGTATAGTGTGTCCCATATCGGGGTCCCCTCACATGCCCAATTCCTTTGCAGCCAGCAATGGGGCAGCCCTGTCCAGGGACTGAGGCGGCATCTGCTGCACCTAAACAAAACAAAATGATAAAAACACCATGCCCATGCACAACTTTAACTACATCATGGGAGAAGAACTATATACCTGTATCGTCTACCAATATTTTTAACAATTCCCCCACGAAGTAATGGAAATCATTTCAATCCACCACCAAGTTAAGGTGTGAACTTTAATATAAGCCTTAGTTAAGTGTACAAATATGACTTCGTTATGTTCATAAATAGTTTGAGAGTTTTTTTAAAGTTGCTTTTCCTTACCTGGAGGCAACTGGAGGGGGTGTCCTGTTTTCGCACACCACCCCACAGGGTGAATATCTGGGCTGTCCACATCCACCCAGTAATCATATATGCCGCTCCACCCATCAAAATGCAGCTGCAATGAAGACGATAACATCAGTACACAAAACACTATAAGCTCTCACACCACACCCAGGACAGTTTTTTTCCAATGTCCAGGAAACCTGTTAAATGCCACAATGTTTTGTAGTCACCTTGATGGAGTTCTCCTCTCTTTGGACAATAGTGCAAACTCTAATTAACATTGGATTCCTCCGGTCAACTGCCTCCAGCTTCATTTGAGGCTGAAATCCGTGCACAGGGCGCTAGTAAGTAAAAGAGAAAGACATTACGCAATCATGAGCACAGGTAGGGTTAGATATAAAGTTAGTTGAGTATGCAGATGTGATGAAGGAATGAACTCTGGTGTGCACTTACTGGTTTGAAGGCTCTTGCTGGGGCTGCCTGGGCTCCAGTCTTCTCCAAGTAAGTTTCCCAGGAGAAACTGTTTGGCTCTTTATATTCTAAACAGAAAAAACACATTAATATGATACACTCAACCGGTTGCTTAATGAAATCTAGACCTAATATATTTCCAGCTAGAACTAATAGAAATATGCTGCCTTTTGGAGTTTTAACTAAAATGACACTTGCTGATACGATTCAAACATAAGTCACTTTCAGCAGGTCTTCCAGCCTGAGTGAGAACCTGTTGATCTCACATCAGAAACAACAAACAGGTTGTTCCATACCCAGCCCTCAGAGCTCCAACAGTTGGGGAATCTGGAACTGAATACGATTTCAGGATGGCGACTACTGAAGTAGCCCGCAACGTGCAAGCACTGAGAGTTCTGGGGCCTTAAGCAAATAGTGTATCTTACAAGGAGGCAGATATACACCGCTTTATCTGAATATTCAAAGACAACTATGACCCATAGTCGATTCCTGCGTATGCTTTCAATGATTATTCTAACAACGTGTCAGTACACATTTAACACAACATTTTGATATCCACGGAATCATAAGCGATAAGTTGATGTGTGAAACCATTCATTCTATCTAATTAGAAAGAAAAAATACTTTATATAAAAACAAAAGACTTTTTGTAAAGCAGCATTGTCGATATTTATTAACTTAAAGGAAGAGTCAAGCATTTTCTGAAGATAAAAAAAGGAAGACAGGCAAGAGCAGGGACAAAACCAATTTACCTTATTGATCCCTGTAGACATAGTTAATCATTAAAGGCTAGTGAAAGTGCTTAGTGGCTTCCAGCTTTTAAACAAATACACAGACCTAGTTTACCTGGTGGTGGGGTCAGAGTTATTTCATAATCTTGGCAATATCCTACTGGGCGGATGTATGGACTGGTGGCATCACACCTGTGAATCAGAAGTACAATTTTAGATAATAGTTTCAACAGAACAGTATTTCTTAGGAGATAGAGCATTAGTATTGTAGCATTATTTCAAAACCTAACATTACAAGTTTCGTTAATAATTTTAGCTAGTCAAGTGAAACTATCCAAATGTGATCCCCCTAGAAACGGCATCTCATAGATAATCCTTCAAACAAAGTTGATATCTATATTAAGGTATGTTTGCATGTCTCATGACTTTATGAGTCCAAAATGATTACCAGTAATCATAGCTATGGTCCCAGCTGTCAAAATGAATAAGCAATCTGTTCTCCACAATATCGGAAATTGTGGCCACACACAGCAAAGAAGGGTTCTTTCGATCCACAGCCTCCAGCTTCATACCCATGCGGAACCCAGATGGTGTGACAGGCTGCAGAAAGAAGACGGCAGGTATAAAGGAAAAGACATGAGGAGGAATGATATACAGATATAACTTGGGAAACGAAGGGAAAAAGAATGCAGAAATAAGGGGATGCATTTATTACTAAATCAAAGCAGAGAGAAAATAAAGGCTCTAATGAACATTGACTGCCTTTTTACCGTATTGTAGCTTTTGAAGAAAGTTTTTGGAGCAGCTTGGGCCTTACAGTGTTTGAGGTATGAAGCCCAATTAAACTCCCCATCTTTGTAACCTAAAAAGAAAATACATTATTTGCCAAAAAAATACCATGAAACCAGAGCAATTACTTCCCATTTGTTTCTATTGGTTACCTTTTGGAGGTAGCAGCTTGTGTCCCGTCTTCTCACACCAACCAACGGGGTGAATATCAAGGGAATCCGCATTGACCCAAAAATCATAACAATCTGCATATGCGTCGAAATGAAGCCTCATTCTGTAACCCTGAACCTGTTAGAAAAGAGGTATTCAATGACGCAAGGTAGAAGGGCTAGATCCAGTTAATAAAATGAAAAACACAATAATAGAATTTGCTGGCACTCTTCAAATAAAAATCAGCAACAATTAATAGAATTTTGAAGTTCTCAACAGGCTTTCAAAGATCCTTCCTTGTGTTGCCATGTTGGATGTGAAGCAGCCCTCCATGACTTAACATTTCTTGCAACAGATTGGCTGCATGAAGCAGTCACAGGAAAGTGTTTCCATGGAAATCTATGATAACATTTTTAATGCATGCACACACAGACCCCCACATACATTTGCAGACCTAGCCCTGGAACTGAATATATATATATATCAGATGCAGCTGAACATATCTGCTGCAGTGCATTTAGCTAGGGAGTAGAAATGGGGAAAAGGCCTATGCATTTGCAAAATGTACAACACAAAAATGTAAAGGGCCCACACAGTTACCATGCACAATAAAGTGCATATGATGGCGGCAATGCCCGCTTAAACTCCTGGCTCTTGTGTACCACTACTGTGCCACCGATATGACTGTTCTCTAAGTTCTCCCATTTAAGCCTCCAGGATCCCACCTTTGCTGTACATATTCTCTAAAGTTCCATAGCTAATTATATGTCAGACTCTCCCCAATTATTCGGACTTTCACTAAAAACCCACCCTTTCTATCCTACTCATACTGGCAACCAGCATTCTGAAATAATCCATCTGTTCCATCCACCATTAAGACCTACAAATCACGGACTTCTCCACAGCCCAACAGAAGGTAGCCCCACTTTTTTTTTTTTTGTTTTGTTTAGAAATTCACAAGTTTCCCTAGAAGAAAATATGCAAAACCCATAAAAAATGTTACAGTCTTCATACTTCTCACCTCCACTACAGTCAGAACACAGTACAAGGATGGATGCTCGGGGTCAATGCCCTCCAATTTCATTCCCACCTTAAAACTATTCCGTGACTGAGGAAAAGACTGGTGCTGAAAAGAAAAAGACGAAACTTCAATGATAGCCAAAGAATGGGACGCAAGAAGAACTGGGGAGTATCATCAGAGTAATGCAGTTTCTTATTAGAGCCATCATTAAAAGAACCAGCTGTGAAAAAGGGTAATAGGTGGGATGGGATCATCAGTTTTAGTGAAAGTAGAGAATACCTCTTTGAAAAGTTTGAGAGGAGCAGCAGGTGCCTTCTCTTCCTCAAGGTATGAAACCCAGTTCCATAATTTTTTCTTTGATGAAGCAGCTGATGGAAGAGAAAGCCAGAATGTGAGATGGAGAAACAGTGTGGCAGATCACAGTATAATAAACATGTGTTAACAAAATACAGAAAGCACACCCGAAAAAGCATATCAATTCAGATTCCAAGGTGCTGCTCAAATCACCAAAAGTGTACATACAGCAAAGCAAGGACACAACGCACACTTAAGTAAATACTATTTAAAAGCCCCTCCCTGGGGATAACCCCTAAATATTGGGGATACTGTCACATTACTTGGCCATACACGGCATAGCCTGCTTTAACCCAACTTTGGCAAGTCACATCTAATTTATTTTTATGGCTATATTGCCTACCAAGGAGCTGAATCAGTGGGACTGAAAGTGCCTTTTAATTCACTGAGATTCTCCTTCGATGTAAAGACCACTTTGGACACCAATAATGAGACACCTGTGTGGTAGGTGAGGTGCTTAAGGTGGGGTGCTTAAGGCTAGGACGTCAAGTTTACAGAGAAATACAGAAAAGGGAAGCACCCCATAAAAAAGCATTTAAATTCAGATTCCAATAAGCCATCATGTACGTACAGTAAAACAATATACAGTCATATAATGTGACAGATTCGCTGATATTTATGCTTTTTTTTTTTAAATAGTATTTGCAGGGTGTGCACCAATTCTTTGTCTTGCTGTATGAACACGGGTTATCAGCCCGAGACTATTCATAATGCATCCAGCCATTTAATAAAGTTGATACGAGGTAGAAGCTACACACTAAAGCTCAGCTAACAGGATTTTTGTATAAGAACCAAAACACTTACTATGAAGGAACAGAGCCCTTTACTAGTTACATGAGCATGCCAAACAATAAACAAAACCCGCCTGCTACACAACAATACTTTTCAGTAAAACAGGCTGAATATTACCAACATTACTAAACATAAATTTGCCACATGATGCAGGATTTGGGGGAGAAAAGAAAAAAAAACATCTATATGACTGCAACAGGAAATCCCCAATTACTTGGGTGCATTAAGATATATTATATTAGTGTAGGTTTACCTGATTTGCTTTGCTTTGAAGGTTTTCGACCCTTCAGGGTCACCTTGCCCTTTTCCTAGAAAACCATCAAGGGTGCAAGTTATAGGACATGGACGCATAGTCATATAATATAGAAATTAAGGAGAAGTTATATAACAATATATATATATTTACGGTATTATTTTTTTTAAGGGATCCATGTATAAAGTGGATATAGAGGCAAAGGTAATAATTGTTAACCGTATTTGCATGTGCCTACCCAGAATCCCTTGTGGTTGTGGCAGCACCATGAGATTTCTGAGGGAAAATCTGGTGTCTGTAGATGAGTGTTTAATAATACTTATATTTATATATAATTAGTATATTACACACACACAGACAGACACAATGTGTTACAGAGAGATGGTTGAATAATCAAATTTGAGGACTATGATCAGATAGCGTGTCACGGAACACAGAGGAAAGTGATGGAGGAAAAAGGAAAAGTAATTTAACAGGTAACGCTGAGACATCAAAATACTCAAACTGACTTATTAAAGACTACACAAAACATAATTAGTTACACAAAGTGTTACACTGAGAGCTGATTTATACAGAACAGGTACATGAAGAAACAATTATTGATAGCTAATAAGAATCATTGACCCATCCAGTCTATCTATTGGCTCCGGCTTATCTGTCCTCGCTCTTGTGTTATATTCAGGATTTCCTCATGCATTCCCTCCCTATATTAACTAGATAAGATCAGGTGATGCAGTAATTCTAAGTATATCAAATGTATGCAATGAAACTTTTTCCACTACAGGTCGCTGCTTTACCTCCTCTTCTTCCACACCTTCTTCTTCATCCCCAGAGTCCATGAGAAGTTTCCTCTTTTTGCGCAGCCTCTGTGGACGCTCGTTGTCTATGCTTGCACCAGTGGCTGATGATACTGTGGGATGAGTTTGTGTCATCGTTTGGTCCTCTCCAGAGGTAGCCTTGATTTCTCTGTTTAGACTAGGAGGAAGAACGTGTTAAGTATATGGATTTATGGCAGGAGATGAGCATGAGCCAGAACCAAGCTTGTGGTGAACTTCCAAAACAGTGCAGGTACCTGTGCCTGCAGAGGACAAGTTGTCTTTGTTCACCAAGAGCCAAAATAAGGTCTTGGCCTGCTGTAGCTGGCTCGCCCACCTCTACTCTTGTTACACAGATATCATGTTCTAAGTTGCATGCAGTCTCCCAACACACAATTATTATTTGTTACATCAAAATATGACTCTCACCTATCTTCCATATTCTCCTTCTTCTCCATCTCTTGCTTTGTTTCCTCAATGATGTATTTGGTCTCTGTGTCAAATATTACCAAAGAAAGAGGTCAGAACCTCAGCAATACTTCAGCATTTTAAACCAAGTGAAAGGTCACTCAAATGTACCTTTGTCAGCAGAAGGAATTATAACACTGGGCGGCGTTGCACCAGGATTGTGGGTGCTGGTGGTTGGTAAGGGAGATGAAGTGGTGTCAGAATCTGTGATGAGATCCAAAGTCCCAAATTCACTGAGACGAAACTGAAGAAAAAAAGCAACATTTAACAAAAGTATAACAAACAGGAAACATGAGACACAATAGTTAGGACACCATAACCAAGCCTAGTCCTACCCGAATGTGACTCCCAGGAAGAGTAGCTATGCCTTCCTTCCAATCCAATGCGTTCATCAGGTCAAAATCAGCAACGGGACCCCGAGACATCTCCCTGCACCACCTAGGAAGAAAAAAGAATAAAAAAACAAACAAAACAAGAAATGCGTCAACCTATTTGGTTTTGACCTTTGCTAAAAAGACCATTATGCACATCTGTTGGGCAACGAAGAGGTATTTATTTTATCAACATACTTAGACAGAAGAAGATCAGTCTATCCAGCAGCCAGAACACACACGCTACATATATATATATAATATATATATATATATAATATATATTATATATATATATATAATTAAAAATCACAACATATACACTGCCGGAAAGCAATAGCGATCTTTCCATATCTCCAATGATTTTGGACTTTAATAAGAACCCCTTGGTTGTGCCATAAATGCTTACCAATTCTAAGACACCCCATACAGTTCAGTATAAGGGCCAGGTTGGGGCATCATATATCACTTAATTATAACACCCAGCTCTGACATGAGGGGACCAGGGAATTCCCAAATGCAGAGTAACAGGTGGGGGTATCTTTTTTTGGGGGGGGAACCAGTCACAATTTTACCTGTTTTAACAACATTTTTATATTTTGCAAGGTATATCTAAATTTTATCTCTGCAAGGCATCACTCCCATCACTCTATGTTCAGGCTAAGACTTTGTAATATTTCCTTCCGTGAGACATCACTCCCCATCCATGCCTTTCCCTCTTCAAAGCACTGTATGTATCGCTACCCACCCATTCTGACAGCATGGCAGCCCTCTCTCCACAGTAACACACTTCGTTTCGTTGAATGGGCATCACCCCCTTTCCATTCGGAAAGTGCTACTCCCCTGTCAATCTGGAGAACATCCCGGGTCACCACTCTCCCTTCCCGGCGCCGCCTCTTCTACATTAAGATGGCGTCCGAGGGCGGTCTTGCCTTTAATCACACCCCTTAACCATTCTTTTTCCCCCGCCCACTTTTCTAGTCACACCCAACTAGAAAAAAAATAGCCTATCATCGGCCAGAACGTGCAGGAACTCGCCATATTGGTTGGCAACGTTCACACTCGCGTGTTGCCATCCAAACAAATATGTATTTATGTATATATAGAACGTATTGCGAATTGAGGTGGAATATTTAGATTTCGTACTAACATAATATTGTCGTTCAGTGTACAATAGGCAAGAATTATTTAAGCGCAAAAAATTACTTGTAAAGCAGGCATACACGTAATTTATTAATTAGATGCAAGTAATGAATTGTACGCAGCAAAATAAAATAAACATTAATCTATCCGATCATCTGGGATGGGGGATCGCTATTCATTTTTGGGACCGTAAGCGTTTTAAGGTAACGTGGCAGTTATTTTGTACACGTAAGTAAGTTGTACAAGTAGAGTCAGTAAATAAACCACTGCAGATTTTCCACGGCAATCCAACAAGTCATCGACACGTTCAAATAAATGCCTAAATAAATCGAATTATGTGGCTTAGTATACTAAGTTCTTTATTACAATAATGCAATACTTATTCCTGCTTTTACAACATGCATCACTAATTGATGTAAGTATTGTGTTTGTTTTGTTCCCCACGAATAACTTAAATTTATTGTACTAACTTTTAATGCAAAACATCATTTGACAATCGATTTATGATCTGGAATAATTTACTTACACGCAATAAGAGTTAGCCTGAGCCTCTGAGAAGATTTCCCTGATTAATCTATCTATCCAACCTCCTTCTGCTGTATCACGTGGTCCCAGAACGGACAAGGGATTGGGCTTTACAAGAGCACATTTATTAAACTTTTTTCCGTTTAGACCTTATGCATTTTTACCTTATTTGTCAACAGTCACAACAGCAATCTCTTATATATATATATATATATACAGCACACAGCACTACGACGATATATATAACTATATATTATACACACACACACACGATATATTATATTATATAACACACACACATATATAACTTTATCCATCCATATCATTTTTGATCCATTGTACAGCGCTAGGGATTATGATGGTGCTATATAAATCCATAATAATTACTCTCAGGCACATTTGCGCGGTTGAACAATTAGGCTTTTCACACCAATGAGCGTAAGCATATCCGGAAACTTTATAAAATGGTCACGAGATTATTCTCTGTATCATAACGAAATATTTCTGTAACAAAGACTCTGGTTGGCTTTCTAATGGTGGCACGCAAATGGTTAAAATAAAGGTCAGTTTAACAAACGTCAGGAATTGAAGATGATGTAAATTAAATAAAGATCGATACAAAATCATATCAAAGATTAGCGTGAAATAAATACTTTTGTTGTACTGTAATAGTGAGAAAAGAAAACATGTTGTTCATGTGTTCATAAAATGACTGTAGAATTATCCTGTAGTTGGAATAAGATCCCTGATATTCAGGGTTAAACTAAGTGTCCACAAGTATGGTTGTAGGTGGGTGTTGGATTTAACTACGTGTTATCCATGATCCGCCATGCCACAGAGCAATTTGGCTGTTGTTAGGCTCTCATAAGGTATATTCAATGCTCTCCCAAGGGTTCCTCTTTAAGACCCAAATTCCTCCCCAATGTCTTTTTTTCTGGGCATGAGTGTATCCCAGTGTTCTGCGGCTCTACAAAATACATAATGCGGCTCTAAAATACATTATTACTATATTACTGTATTAGTAGTTAGTCCTTCTCATGTGAATATTGGTATTAAAGTACACTTATCTCCTAGCAACATATATTCATTACCAGCCAGGCTTATATAAGATGGAAGCAGCCACCTTCACTTCCTGTTTGCATGCTCTCCATGATTATAAATACACAGGAATATTTATAATTATGGTAACAAATTCAGTTAGAGCGTGACTTGTCTTTCTAAACCGTCTATATGAGAAATATTATCTATGTGATTTTTTTTCTGCAAATAAACACTAGAATCTATGGCGTAAACAAGTCATTTTAACAAACAACCAATGCCCATGGCTTATTTAACCTATTCCACAGCCATGTCTCATTCTTCTTAAACATATCAGACACGTGGAAATGTGAAACACCCAGCAGTGTGCGTTAAATTAAAGGGTAGTAGTAAGTTTAATAAGAACAGAGATTTACAAGGAAGGAGGGGGACAGATGTTATGTGTGTGTGAGTGGAGGAGTATGACGTCACAATCCTATGATGCCATAAGCTGGATTCTAAAGGTTCAGGCGTTACAAGTTTAGGTATTTTCTGTATGAACTGTGATAGTGTTTACACGGCAGTGAAAACAGTGCTTCAGGAATCTGGGAAATTCATTGGATTCACAGCACCAAACCTGAGAGGTAAAACTCATCAGACAGATTCCATTTATCTTTGTTTCGTCAGTTAAATATTAAGCATTTTGTCCTAGAATTACCGTAGTTTTGTCTTGGATAGTATGAATTATATTTGCAGTGATCTATCATTGTTATTTTTATTATTTTGATTACTACCTTATAAATATGTAGCAGTTTATTTGCTGCATGCTGGTGTGATAAGTAATGGGCATTGCAAACATATTTAAATCTTATATTCTCTTACTCATACTTTCACTTGGAATTCTAATTCTGTTATGTATAGACCCCCTTTGCTTGCTTTACACTTGCACTAAGTACTGAATT
>VKOC01016640.1:0-58962 GCA_009364415.1 Spea multiplicata | reverse complement strand
CCTTAGACAACTGAAATAGAACCTCCGCCTCGATAAACTCACATATTTCAAACCATATTCCGCTATAAAATCCAGCATTTAGTATAAAAAGGTGAAAATTGTGACGAGAACCCAAAATGATTATTATTAATTAACAACAAGACAGGGCCTACTTTTGTGTTAAAAATATATGCGCCAATACATCTTCTTCCATAAAAGCATCAAACTTCTTTGGACTACTTATCATTTGGATCAACTCCTTCCTTTGTGAATAACTTCACATTATCAATTTGCTTCCAGTGTGCCACCGGATTTCCAGGGCTAGATAAGAAGGCTGGTTTCACTATTCTCAATAAAGGAGGTTTCACATTGATGGAACTCACTTTGGTGATTTGAGGTCCCGATGGATGATCTTGTGCAAGTGGAGGTAGTTCATGCCACTAGCAATGCCGGTTGACCAGTCCACTAGCAGTTTGGGGGTAACTTTTCGCCCAGCCCGAAGCACCTCATATAGTTGACCATGAGCACAGTATTCCATGATAAGGCAATAACAGGGGGCCTGTGTACAAACACCTCTGTAAAATTGAAAGAATATATATAAATCAGAAGAATAAAAATTAGGTTAAAAAAATCTTAAACTGTAAATTGAAAGGAGTGGCATGATGAAGGAGCACAACAGTCAAACCCAGTTATCTACAGCTGCATTTATTATTGTAGGCATTATGAATAATGGAACATTAATTTTTGGTTCACTGCAATTTTAGTGTACAATATATCACATATTCTGCACCCATATTTCTTTCTACAATATTGTCATCAAGAGATAAAAAAATACATCTTGACTTCAGAGCAATCATATTTGCGAAGGATCAACATTACCCATGTTAAAGTTAAATAATGATAAATGAATGCCTGGGATTGCTATCAATGTATTCAACACTTTTCACTTGACAATATATTCCACATTATCGCAGCATTTACCGTAAAAACGACTTTTGCTTTACTTTCAAAGACATCTCTCTGTATTGCTCATGAAAATATATCAATATACTTCACAATTTGGAGATCTTTTATTCATTTAATGTTAGTGTTGTTAGTGTTGTTTGCTCTTTCTGTACCCTTTCCAGAACAATGATGTATCTTTTGTAAACTGAGGTTCAACATTAAACCTCATATTCAGGGTGTGGTCTTACAAAGAGGCAGTACCACATTCTTATCCCATACGATAGTTCCCCTTATAGTACAGGATAACAACTTGCTTGGTTTTGCAGCAAATTCTGCACTACTGGAAAGTCAATTAAGGCAGCAAGTGAACATTTCGTCCTCAAAATAGATGTGTTAGAAGTAGAAAAAATGGTCAAGAGTAAAGATCTGAGCGACTTTGACAAGGGCAAAATTGTAATAACTAGAAGACTTGTGAGGTGCAGTGGTCACTACCTATCAAAAATGGTCCACGGAAGGAAAAGGCGATAACCGGTGACAGGGTCATGGGCACCCAACTCTCATTGATGCATGTGGAGGGCGAAGGCCAACAGACGAGATACTGTAGCTCAAATTGATGAACAAATTAACGCTGGTTCTGATAGAAAGGTGTCAGAACACACAGTACATATCTGTTGTGTATAGTGCTGCGTGGCTATATCAGGGTGCCCATGCTAACCCATGTCTTCTGCCAAAAGCCCCCCATGTCATTGCGGTCTCTATATTTAATACCCTATATGTCACTCTGCCTCCAGAAATGTTTTATACCCCCTATATGCCACTCTGCCCCATGATATGCATTTTAACCCCCTATATGCCAGAGTGGCATATAGGAGTATAAGGCATTTTTGGAGGCAGAGTGGCATATAGGGGATTTAAATACATATCATAGGGCAGAGTCGCATATAGGAGGGTATAAAGCATATCAGGGAGGCAGAGTGGCATATAGGGGGGCATAAGGCTTTTCTGGAGGCACAATGCCCCATGATATGCCTTTTAACCCCATTTATGCCACTCTGCCTCCAGAAATGCCTTATACCCCCCTATATGCCACTCCATCCCATGATATGCCTTTTAACCCCCTATATGGCAGAGTGGTATATATGGGGTATAAGGCATTTCTGGAGGCAGAGTGGCATATAGGGGATTTAAATACATATCATAGGGCAGAGTCGCATATAGGAGGGTATAAAGCATATCAGGAAGGCAGAGTGGCATATAGGGGGGCATAAGGCTTTTCTGGAGGCAGAGTGCCCCATTTAACCCCCTTTATGCCACTCTGCCTCCAGGAATGCCTTATACCCCCCTATATGCCACTCTGTCCCATGATATACCTTTTGACCACCTATATGGCAGAGTGGCATATATGGGGTATAAGGCATTTCTGGAGGCAGAGTGGCATATAGGGGTTAGAAGGCATATCATGGGACAGAGTGGCATATAGGAGTTTATAAGGCATATCAGGGAGCAGAGTGGCAAGCCTGGGGCAGATGTGCATAACTGGGGGGGGCAGGTTGGCAAATAAAAGGACATAAAAACCAAAAACGTCTCAATCATAGCTTTTATTAATAAAGAAATAAAAGTTTCTTACAAGAATATCGTGAAGAATAATGTGATCACTGTTTTGTTCCACTGAATAAAATGGACCTTTTTCATCTAAACACGTTTGCAGCAGAAAATGTTTTGATTCCATTATGTGTAATGTATTTATTAGGGTATTTTAACACTTTTGCTTTCTGGCACTTTAATACAAGTAATGTGATAAAAAGAATGTTTTATAGTTATTTGTATGGCAAATAGTGTGACTCGGGTATGTATAAGGGGTGCGTGTGGGTATAAGAGCTCGACCGTTTAGCTCCAAGATAAACTATATGGAGCTGGTCTCCAAATGTTTCCAGGGCTGATTTTCAGTCCCAGTCTGGCCTGGCTTACACGCAATACTTCTTACAGAGCTTGCATCAAAATAGTCAAATTTTTTCTTCATGGTGTCTGGTTATATGGGGGCATAAGGCTTTTCTGGAGGCAGAGTGCCCCATGATATGCCTTTTAACCCCCTTTATGCCATTCTGCCTCGAGAAATGCCTTTAACCCTCTATATGCCACTCTCCCATGATATGCCTCTTAACCCCCTATATGCCAAAGTGGCATATAGGGCTATAAGGCATTTCTGGAGGCAGAGTGGCATATAGGTGGTTAAAGGCATATCATGGGGCAGAGTGGCATATAGGAGGGTATAAGGCACATCAGGAAGGCAGAGTGGCATATAGGGGGGTATAAAGCATTTCTGGGGCAGAGTGGCAAGCCTGGGGGCAGATGTGCATAACTGGGGGTCAGGCTGACAAATAAAAGGAAATAAAAAACAAAAAAATCTCAATTAATAAAGAAATAAAAGAAAATATTGTGAAGAATAATGTGATCACTGTTTCTTCCACTGAATAAAATGGAACTTTTTCATCTAAAAATGTTTGCAGTAGCAAATGTTTTGATTCCAAAAGGGCAGTTTACATGTATATGTGTGAGTGTAAGGGCAGCGTACATGTATGTGTGTGTGTGAGGGCAGTGTACATGTATGTGTGTGTGTAAGGACAGTGTACATGTATGTGTGTGTGCAGTGTACGTGTATATATGTGCGTGTAAGGGCAGTGTAGGTGTATATGTGTGCAGCTTTACTGTTGCACAGCCAGCATCATGTAAGTAGTATGTCTGGCTGAGGCTCATGGGAATTCAATTCAGTATTTGGGTTATTTTTAATATGAATGCCTGTGTTGACAAAAATGAAGCGCGTTTTAATTGGCGATGCAAGCACAAGTGCAATTGCTTGTATGGGTGAGTTCCGTGAGACTTTTTTTTGTTTTTTTTTAAAGTGTCCCTCTTTCACATTTTGAAATGTTGGGAGGTATGTATACTTGTAAGAAATGATGACCCTCTTACAGAGTTGTTCTTTAGGGAATGTCTACATTACTCACTGTTACAGGTTACATATAACACACCCCAAACATGAAATAATACAAATCAAAATGAATACTTAAGCATTAAAATGATGAAATTTCAATTTCTCCTTCATCCTTCGTGTAGTAGAAGTATTATTAAACAGTGATCTACATCCACCAAACTTGACAGAATGTTTTTTTTTCTAAAAAATCTTGTGGCGCAGCCACAGCCACAAGGGATTTTGGGTAGGCATATGTAAATAAGATTACCAATGATTCCCTATCGCCTCTATATCCACTTTAGCCATGGATCAAATGTCCGCTGCAATACAACCTTTAAACAAAACTCGGGAGCCAGATGACCAATCATGGACAGCTGTTTCTTACAGACATCCAAACTTTCCCTAAACCATATGTTTATGTATTAAATGTAATATAACATTTTTAAAGACACTCTTCATTTGCTACAGTACAGTAGAAATGCAGTACAGTGCACAAAAAATAGTATGGAAGACTCGAACAACAACAGACCAGTAAGCCTTCCGTCATCTTAATAGCATGGTATGTCTTTTTGCAGGTTATACAAAGGTTATACTAAGAATTGAAACATTTAAATACTTAAAAGGGGAGGGGGACGCAGATTTCACTCCGGCATATAGAGGGTTAAAAGACATAACATGGGACAGAATGGCATATAGGGGGTATAAGGCATTTCTGGAGGCAGAGTGGCATATAGGGGGTTAAAGGGTCTTTCTGGAGGCAGAGTGGCATACAGTGGGTTAAAAGGCATATAATGAGGCATGCTGCCTCCAAAAAAGCGTATGCCACCCATACAACACCCTCCTCCCTGACTTACCAGTGCTTCTGACTCCCTGGTGTCTGGTAGGGGGCAGCGGTTGTTCCACCGGAACTTCTATGAGCACCGGAAGGTCATGTGACGCCGGTGCTGCATCAGTAACAAACTAACAGCCTTACAAGACCACTTTGTCTCTAGCTCTTTAAACCTTCTTGCTCTAACTGAAACCTTGCTAACCTCTTCTAACATTGCCTCTCCTGCTGCTCTCTCCTATGCTGGCCTACACCTCACTCACACTCCCAGACCTGATGACAAGAAGGGTGGAGGGGTAGGCTTCCTACTCTCCCCTACTTGTACTTTTCAACCTATTCCCTCTGCCCCATCACTCTCTTTTTCCTTATTCGAAGTCCATGCTATCCGACTATTTCATCCCATCTCCATACGAGTTGCTGTTATATTTCGACCCCCTGGCCCGGCTAACATCTTTCTTAATCACTTCTCCTCATGGCTCTCTCTCTTCCTCTCCTCTGATGTTCCTACTGTTGTCCTTGGGGATTTCAACATCCCAGTTGACACCCCATTTAGTCCCATGGCTTCAAAATTTATTTCTATCACTTCCTCTTTTGATCTCCAACAACATATTAACTCCCCTACTCATGATGATGGTAACACCCTGGACCTTATTTTTTCTAGCATGTGCTCTCTCACTAACCTTTCAAATTCCCCCTCCCCGACCACCACTTCCTTTCCTGCTCTCTAATCTTGCCTCTTACTTGCCCCCTTGCACCCCCACCTCGCCTAACCAGAGACCTCAGCTCTATCAATGATCTCTATCCTCTCCTCTGATTTCTAGCTCTCATGCCCGCATACAAGATTTCTCAAGGGCTGCCCCTATCCTCTGGAATGCCCTCCCTCGGTCTATCCGTCTCTCCCCCTGCCTTTATTCCTTCAAAAAATCCCTCAAGACCCACTTCTTTAAGGATGCTTACAACATAGCACATTAACCTCTTTCATATTCCTTTAGCTTACCCTTCCTACTCCCTCCCCTGCAATACTTTTACTAGCATGGTTGGTCTATCCCCAACAGTGGCACTTTTACCTTTTACCTTTTGTGTAATACAACCCAACTCCCTCTAGACTGTAAGCTCGTTTGAGCAGGGCCCTCCTCACCTGTTGTCTCTGTTAGTCAATTTTATGTTACATACTACTTGTTATGTCCTGTCTACCCATTGTGCAGCACTATGGAATTTGATGGCGCTATATAAAACAATAAATAATAATGGTGAATGGTGTTCACACCTCAAAAGACTACATAAGACGGTTGTGGTAGCAAGTGAAGGGGTTTCAGAGGGGATCAACGGTTGGGGGTGAGGAGGTCTGCATATGGAATATGTCACACAACTTCGCATTTATAAGGCAGATGGTGGGTCATTTCCCCTGGAACAGGAGAAGGTGAGGCAGGCCTATCTTGCACAAGTATTACAGTTGATTCTGCATTGGATTATATGCCCATTATTGGAAATTGATAATGATGTGCCTGTCAAATTGTATACATGCTCAGTTATTTTGCTGATCATTACTAGAATGGCCAGTAAAGATTTTTTCTCCACTAGTACTGTTTGTACTGTCCACCCACCTCCCAAGCAAATGATGCTTGGATGCACCTCATCTATCTATTTAGTGGTAGAGATGGTAAGCAGATTTAAAAGGGGCGCAGGAGGGATTATGACCCCCAACACATCAATAGGCAAGTATTAATTATTTTAATAGTGTTTATTAGGATGGACACATAGGTTCAGTGTCTGGACAGGTCTAAGCAGGTATACATGGGCCCTATACCCTGAAAATGTATTTTATTATATCCTGCCCCACCAGGGGTCCATGGGGATGTGAGATGAAATATGAAAATAGGAAGTAAGTGTGATTTTTTTCGCAAGTGCAAGTTGGCTTTAGTGAATTTGGGAATTGGACTGCAAAATTCAGCTATAATATATATACAGTAATAGCAATAACAATAGCTGAAACATAACAAGCCCTTAAGTAATAGTTAGTCTATTTTACATGTATAATGAAAAGTTATTCACTAGGCATCCTACCATAAGGTAAGATTCCAAAGAGACTGCACTTGATAGTACAGATTAGCACTTAACTCATTATCTGTGCTTTGCCTGCCTGCATCACAATAAATCCGATGAAGAGAAATAGAGGTCTAGCTGTCTCGAGTGGGATGAGCTAATAATTCATAATTTCCAGTTACTTCTTTAGTGTAACCAGCAGTTATGTGTTCCCATTAAAATACCTACAATAAGGTTTAATTCAGCATGTGCAAAACCACAAATATCAATCACTGTTCTATAATACATTATTTTCAAAGGATCACCAAAGATTTAGAATCACAATATTCAGAATTAAAATATTGCAATTTTTCTGAAATAAAGCAAAACATTTACTGTAAAACTCTGCTAATGGAGAAATAATACATACTTGAACGCAATGATGTTGGGATGTTTTAACTTCCGCAGATGCTTAATGTCAGTTTCCTTTTGCTCCCTAACTTTCTTGATGGCAACCTCTTCTCCTCTGAACTTGCCCAAAAAAACTGCGCCCTGGGCTCCACTCCCAAGCCACTGCAGCTCTGAAATCTCTTCAAAAGGAACCTCCCAGGTGTCTGAAGAAGAACAGAGAAATGGGGTTAAGTAAGAAGAACAAGGATAATTGGAACACAGAGTTTTCTAATATGTAGTAGAATTGTGCATAGGGTAAGCAGAGGTGAGCCTAGAGTTAGTGGAGCCTGGGTGCAGTACTACTTCAGTGTTCCACTCTCGTACGAAAACACATGGACATACTAGCACCCACTCACTCTAACACCATACACTCACCACCCTTCGCACTACTAACCCTAGAATCAACCATGACAATGCAACACTATATGCTGACACACACTCATGCTAACACCATACACTAACACATATACTCTAATGCCATACACACCATATGCTCACACACGCTAACACTGCACACTAACACACACACACTTTAACAGCATATACATAAATATACTCCATCTTCTATGACAGGGTTGTCCAACATGTGGCTCGCCAGACCTTGAGGTGCGGCCCATGTGAGATCTGCAGCCAGGGCAACCAGGATCGCAAGGGCCCTGCTGCTTACCTGTGAGTTGCTCGCACACACTGAGCGAGAAGTGTCTTTTGTACCGCACAGGGGAAGCGGACCCCAGCAGAGTCACGTTAATTTATGTCACGTCACATGACTCTGGTCCATTGCTGCCTCCTTGGTGCAGTATAAGAGAAGTTGCTCGTACAGAATGTGAACAACACACAATTTTTACTTATACAGAATCCTGAATTTGTATTTACATCAGATGACAAAACCTTCTAGGCCCAGAAATCAGAGAGAGGAAAAGTAAAGGTTTTGTGTCATTTACTTTATTTCAATCGGCTCATGCACATATACATTTCTGATGAAGTGGCCCACTGCAGAAAAAACTTGGACACCCCTGTTCTATGACCTTATCCATGACGCTCACATAGCTCTCTCCCTGTCCTTCCCTTCTTCGCTCTTTCTCTTATAAATGCACTGCTGCTGCCCTACTAGCGTAGAGTCACGTAACCCACATTATGTGACCCAATGTGCACCCCTGATGAGGAGAAGAGCAGCATTGGCTATATGTTCTATATGTTTTAAAGGGTTGCCACTAGGGTGACCACATGTCCCAGATTGCCCGTAACAGTCCCGTAATGGGACTTTAAGTCCCGGGTCCTGGGCAGCCTCAATCCAGGACAATGTCTTAATAGGGCAGCAGCAGTGCATTTGAAACGCTGTCCTTTTTTTGTGGAGGAGAGGGGTGCCGTGCGGTAGCTCATGATGTTTTCAGCAACTGCTCTACGCCCCTCAGTCTCCTCCGCGAGGCTTCTAGCTTGGTCGGAGTGCCGGCATTTCATGCTAAGTGCCGAAATATGACGTCATATACCGGCGCTCAGCAGTGAAGCAGCGTGCACCACGGCAGAGCACCTCCCCCGGGTTAGCCCCCCATATTAAGAATTTTAACAAAACATCATTGCATTTGTTAGATTTTTGTTAGATCTAACCCGTAGCCAGCCCCCCTTAACAAAAATTTCAACAAAATGTTACTGATTATGATAGCTCTGCGTTAGATCAGGTTTTATCAGACTAATTTTTTGTTAGATCTAGTGTAATTACTGAGATATTGGATATATAATGAGGTGGGGGCTGCCCCCCCAACAGAAATTTGGATTTTTTTAAATGGATTTTGGTAGATATTCGTTAGATCCAGTAAGATCAATAGTTTTTTTTGTTAGCTCTATCACGCAGGAGGCAGTATTCACAATCCTTTCTGATTTTCAAGATCTCTCCATTTTCTCCATTTTCAAGATCTCTGTGTCCCTCCCCCCCTACCACTAGTTTAAAAACCCCTCCAGCCTTCTAGCCATCCTCTCCCCTAGCACAACAGACCCTCTTCCGTTTAGGTGCAATCCATCACCGCTATAAAGATTGTACCCAAGCGCAAAATCAGCCCAGTGCTCTAGAAAGCCAAAACCCTCCTTCCTACACCATGACTTTAGCCACGCATTTACCTCCCTGATCTCCCGCTGCCTTTCTACTGTTGCGTGTGGCACAGGTAATATTTCTGAAAATACTACCTTGGAGGTCCTTTTCTTCAATTTATCTCCTAATTCCCTGAAATCATTCTTTAGGACCTTCCATTTTCCACTGACTTTGTCATTGGTACCAATATGGACCATGACAGCCGGGTCTTCCCCAGCCCCTCCCAATAATCCATCCACTCTGTCAGCAACATGCCGGACCCGAGCACCCGGGAGACAGCAAACTGTCCGGTTGAGCCTATCAGAGCGGCAGATTACCCTATCTACTCTCTTAATAATAGAGTCCTCTACCACCACAACCTGTCTAGCCTTTCTTAGACTCTCAACCCCACTCATACTAGAGGAGCTGTTCCCTCGGCTGTTAGAAGGAACAGCTTCCTCCAGTAAAGCTACTCCTGAGCTGATGCACCCAACATCTTCACTCAAGCGGGCAAATCTGTTAGGCTGCACAAGGTCAGGACTAGCTAAACCTTTCCTCTTTCCTCCCCCTCTACCACGTGTAACTGTGACCCAGCTACATGCCTGTTCCCCAGCTGACTTATCTCCTCCCTCTTCACTACCTGCCCCCGCTACACTCTGCTCAGTGAGCAGCAGACTCCTTTCAAGTCTATCTCAAAAGTTGCAATTTGCTTCTCCAGATCTCTAATATAAGCTTCCAGAGAAGCCACTTGCTCACACCTGCCACAGAGGTATGGACCCTGGACGGATTCCTCCAGGCATGCATACATGAAGCAAGATGTGGATTGAGTCAGATCATCTATCTTGCTAACTCCCATAACCATACTCACAATCAAGTATAAGAAAAAAGAATAAATGAGAATCTACAAAATAACAGTTAAACAAGAACACCCGTCAAAAATAAACAGTTAAAAGTACAGAACTATAGTTCAACAAAAACAGTCCAAGAAATATATAGCAGTATAAATACAGTACCTTGTGTAACCCCTTTTTCTCTTTCCAACGCCTGTTCTCAATGCAGAAGCAAACTCAAGTGATGTGGATGTGCATGTAGCACTGTGAGGAAAAAAACGCAAAGGCTTTCCAAAGCAGTTGGCCTACCCCAAGCGGAGAAACAGCACTACCAGTGCTCTATGCAGTAAGGAGCTGCTGGTCCTCAGCTACACTGACAAGAAGGATGTGTATATGCCCCCACTATACACAATGTGTCTTTTCCGGTAGCTGCAGCTTCCTGGCGGGGGATCATGACAAAGTAACTTTGACTCTTGCCTCTTCCTTACAAATAAAGAGCCCAGCAGCTTCCACTGTTGCTGACTTTACCATGTGACCAATATAACAGTTAAAAGGTAGATCTCCCCGACCAGCCCATTTACACCATGAAGGCTTTATGAATCAAATTATTTCTGGCAAATTCAGCCCAGGGTAGTAACTGAGACCAATTATCTTGATGGTCCCCCACAAATAATCTCAGTATTTGTTCTAAGGATTGGTTGGTTCTCTCCGTAATGCCATCGGTCTGGGAATGGTACGCCGAAGAAAATGCAAGGTATATACGTATGGCGTTACAGAAGGTCTTCCAAAACAAAGCTGTAAATTGGACCCCCCTATCCGATACGATTTGCTGAGGAATGCCATGAAGACGAATAATCTCCCTGACAAAAACTGGTACAAGTTCAGGAGCAGAAGGTAACTTTTTAAGAGGAACAAAATGGGACATCTTAGAGAATCGATCTACCACGACTAAAATAACAATGTAGCCTTGAAATGGTGACAGCTCCACAATAAAATCCATTGCCAGGTGAGTCCATGGGCGTGAAGGAACTGGCAAAGGTTGGAGTAACCCCATAGGTTTGGAATGAGTACTTTTAGCAGTGGTGCAAGAAATACAGGCAGCTACAAACTCCTTACAGTCCTTAATCATGGTAGGTGTTACCGTGCGGCGGTTCCTGTGCTTCCTCGAGCAGGGGAGCCGAGACGCAGCCCGCACGTTCAGCCCCCTGCTCGTTCCGAGGAACGAGGGATCTTGACGGGACGCGCGTCTCAACGTCATGAGAGCCGTTCATGCATGCACGAACGGCTATCTCATGAATATCCATGCCGCGTCTTAAAGGGGTATTTATCTTTTTTCCTCCTCCCCCTAATTTAGGGGGTAGGAGAATCCAGGAGCAAGAGGGATATTTAAACCCTCAGTCTGCAAGTATCCCTTGCCTGTGATAGTGCCTTTATTGCCTTCACTAGCGTTTTGAATCCTATTTGCTATTTTGTTGCCTGAACTCTGCTTGTACCTGACTACCCGTTGTTTGCCGCCTACCTTTACCTGAAGTCTGCCTTGTACCTGACTACCCATTGTTTGCCGCCTGCCCTGACCTTTGCTCGTGACCCCCGACTATCCGTTTGTCTGCTCCTTGAAGTCTTCCGTTTGTTCCTACATTATTGGGGACCCCTGGTTGCTGATACTTCTTTCAGGAATCTGCATAGCTCTTCATCACCGCTTGGGGGCGCCTTTCCTTGTACTGCAGCGTGGATCCACAGCCTGACCCGCCGTTAGTGACAGTAGGCCACCAAAACTGACGTCCAATAATTTCTTTAGTATGTCGTGCACAAGGGTGTCCCGAAGGCAAAGACGAGTGGGCCCAACTCAACACTTCTTCCCTATCGGCAGCATGAACAAATAAGGTATTCGCTGGCCATCTACTGTGAACCGGAGCTTTGGACTGCAGCTGAAGAATGCGAGAAACTAACGGCGATGCCACCTGAGTAGTGATGGAAGCAACGATCTGGGAAGGAGCCAGGATGGGTTCAGGAGTCGGTTTGGAATTAGAAACAGTATCAAATTGCCTAGAAAGAGCATCCGCTTTAATGTTCTTAAAACCAGGGTGAAAAGAAATTATAAATTGGAATCTGGAGAGAAAAAGTGACCATATGGCTTGCCGAGGGTTGAGTCGTTTAGCTCTACTCAAATAACGACAGAACCCCTGAATCTATCAAATAGTTCAGGAATGAGGGGTAATGGATATTTGTTTTTAATTGTAATTTGATTCAATCCGTGATAGTCTATACATGGTCTTAACCCATCATCCTTTTTGGATATGAAAAAAAATCCGGCCCCCACAGGGGAAGTAGATTTTCTAATGAAACCTTTTTTCAAGTTCTCTTTCATATAATCTTCCAGCGCTCGAGATTCAGGCAAAGACAATGGGTACGCACGTCCTCTCGGAGGAATGGTGCCAGGAAGAAGGACAGTCATAAGGACGGTAGGGAGGTAGAACCTCCGCTTGTTTTTTATCAAAAACATCCATATACGATTGGTAAATCCAAGGCACGGAGGAGGTAGAAACCAAGGAAACGGAGGTATCCTTGATTGTCACAGAGGAGAGGCAGGAATGAGCACAGTTAGGACTCCAAGCTAGAATATCTCCTGACTGCCAGCCGATAGAATGATCATGCATACGAAGCCACGGGAGACCCAAAACAACAGGACATCTAGGAGAGGAGATAACATGAAGCCGAACAGATTCTTGATGCAAAAATCCAACTGAAAGCAGAAGTGGAGAGGTTTGCAGCGTAATACAGGAGGGATGAAGAGGCCTGCCATCAATAGTGGTAATAGCAATAGGAGGAGTCACCTGGAGGAGCGGAATCTTGTGAAGACGGGCAAAAGCTTGGTTAATAAAGGAGCCAGCGTCCCCAGAGTCAATCATGGCCGAAGTGGAAATCTTTATATTATTCCATTCTAAGGACACTGGAACAAGCAAACAGTCTTTAGAAGGAGCAAAAGTACCTTCACCCAGTCAATGCTCCTTTACTTGAACTGGGTGCGGAAGTTTTCCGATCTCTTTCTACACGAACAAAGTGGCCCCTCAGTCCACAATACAAACAGAGCCCCTCAGTTCTACGCCGGGTCTTCTCTGCCGGAGTAAGTTTGGCGGCTCCTAGTTGCATAGGTTCTTCCACCGAGGTATTTGAAGTGGCATTTCCAGAGGGTGGGACATTGGGTTGATCTCTAGTAGAAAGTTCATCTTTCAATCTCTCCGAAAGACCGTCATAAAAGGCTGCTATTAGGGCTTCGTTAGACCAATTAACTTCAGCTGCTATAGTCTTGAATTCAATGGCAAAATCTGCTACCGAACGAGATCCTTGACAAACATGAAGCAGAGAGAGCGAGGCAGTAGCGGCTTTGCCGGGAACGTCAAAGGTCTTGCGGAAGGCTGACATGAAGGAACTGCAATTATAAATCAAAGGAGAGTCCATCTCCCATAATGGAGAAGCCCAAGCCAAGGCCTTCCCGGTCAGCAAAGACATCAAATAACCCACTTTAGCCTTTTCAGACGAAAACATATGAGGTGAATGTTCAAACTGGATAAGACATTGGTTCAAAAACCCCTGACAGGAATCAGGATCTCCATTGCATGTGTTGTGCCGGTAATTTAACAGGAACAGTAGTGGATCCAGAGGCGGCAGCCGATGCCGAAGATTCAGCCATAGCGGAGGAGGAGGGCGTGGGACCGGCTTCAGTATCCGGATCAGAGCGATGAACTAGGACCTGCATAGCCCGGGCCATTTGATCAAGGGTGTCTTGCATACCTTTGAATCTTGATTCATGGGACTCCAACAGTTGACCATGCGCAGATAACACCTTGCCCAACTCAGTGGGATCCATGACCCTGTTGTTATGTCATGACCACGAACACCAAGGCACTCATCGCACAAGTTCTTCTGCTCTGAGCCCACACCAAGGGTGACCCTTAGTGACAGGGAGTGGAGACTGGGATGATGGTGGATAAATTAAGGGCCGAGTTGGAGTGCAAGGTGCAGAAGCCCCGACAGCAGGAACCAGAAGGCAAATGCAGCAGAGTCAGGGTTAACTCAGGCAACGTACTCAGGATAGCCAGGTCGGTAATAGAGCGGGTAATCAGACGAGCCAAGTTGGTAACAGAGCGGGTAGTCAGACAAGCCAAAAAACTGGTAACCAGGATAAGCAGGAGCAAAGAATCGTCAGGCAGGCAGAGGTCAGAAACTGTAGTAACGAGCCGTAGCAATAACTCTGGATACATAGACCACAACAGGGTACCGACTAAAGCATTTCCTGGGTTTTTTAATCTGGCGCCCTTAAAAGCTCCACCCCCTGGACCGCATCATCGCAGTTCTGGGCAGTCTCCAAGAACTCCGCCTCCGGACCATCCAGCCGCACCCCCACTGATACAGAAAGGAGGAACGCCGCTGGACCGGGAGCAGGTAAGTACTGAATACTGGGGATCAATGCTCCGTCAGGCATCATGATGCCGGATGGCAGCAATGTCCCCAGACACTGTCTTGAAACCTCGATGCTGGGCGATCGGGGACCCGACCGTCCGCATCGAGGGAGACACCTGTCACCCCCGGTAACGGCCGTTCACGAGCAGTCCTCTGCCTGTGAGCACCCGACACAGAGGGAGAGACCGCAAGACCTCGATGCCGGCGATCGGGGACCCGACCGCCCGCATCGAGGGAGACACCCGTCACCCCCGGTAACGGCTGCTCGCGAGCGGTCCTCTGCCCGCGAGCACCTGACACCGAGGGAGAGATTGTGACATTAAGTAGCTATTTTGCCATTTTAACCATATGTGGTTTTTTTTATTAATATAACCCTTTTTTGGCCCAGACAATTAACACATTATTTTTTTCAGAACAAATAGGGCTTTCATTTGAAACCATAGAAACATGCAACAAAAATAATAAGAGCCTTACATAGTATGCTATAGGGTAGTACTTTTTAGAATTATGGCTTAACAGGTTTAGGGGTGTAGCAAACGGGGGTGTAGCAGGAGGGTTTTTTTTTTATTAAGTAATTATGCGATTGTGTGATCAGGCATCCTCCCTTATGCAACAACTTGCCAATGCTTGTGCCAGCAGCGGTTACAAACATTCGGTCAGCAGGAAACCAGTGATGCCAAGAGATCTGATTTCCCATGTAGCAGCAGGGAAATGTACCTGCTTCTGTAGGAAAGTCATATCGTCCTGAATGGCTTTTACAGAGAGCTTTTTTTACATTATTTGTACACCTTCAGCTGTACAGCTACGTCCATAGGCGATTCTTGGGATGCGTTTTTTGGATGTACCGGTACGTCCATAGGGGACTGAAGGGGTTAATGTTATTGTAATAGTGCTAAGGAATCTGATGCTCTATAAATGCAACATAATATAGTAAGTATAATTACTCAACACATAGTTAATAGTGAAGAAACTTGAAACAGTCAAACAAGCCAGTCTTGCAGCATGTCTCACCTTGCGGTTGTAGTTTGTAGTCGGTAGAATAGGCCTTCCCAATGATATTCCACACAGGCCTTAAACAGCCAAAAAGCCCCTCTAAGAAGCTACCATTTCCACTCCCAGAGTGGCTAAAATGTATTCTGATGTCCTCAGTACCACTGCTGTTCACTCCATCTCCTGAATGACTGCTGCCCTGGGTTGGAACATTCTCTGCTTCATCCTGGTCTCTTATCTGCAGGACACTGTTCTCAAACTGGTCTCGGGAGTCCTCACTGATGGAGGTCAGGACAGCAGCAGTGATCGGGCTGCCAGCATTCTCCAGGCCATCATGCTTATCTTGAGTTTCTGTAAGGTGGTGGCTGGGGTTGGCATGGTCACTGAATGTTGCTATATAGTCTTTATCATCCCTTATAGAATCAACTAAAAACTTGGGAGGTGACCAGCTCAAGGACTCATGGGGACTTGCCATGGTACCATTAGTTTGAATGGAGCATTAAACCCCCAGATTCCACCTCTTAAAAGAATTTCTTCAACTTAACTTCCTGGTGTGTAGGACACATGCACCTATAGAAAAAAAAGAGCAATTAGTAAAATATCAACCACACTTCCTAAAACATAAACACTTGATGCATGAAATATTTACATTTAAAAAAAATATAAATTGTATCATTTTTCATTCAAATTTATTTTGTTGAGTGTTTTCTATTAAAAAATAACCAAAATAAAGCATTGTATTCATCCATGTAATCTATTTTCTCACTTCGGGGTAGCGAATGCACAAGCAACCTACACCCTAAACAGTAGTGAATTAGGGGTAATGACAAATGAGAAGGATTTGGGAATTGTTGTAGACAACAAACTAGGCAACAATGTGCAGTGTCAGTCTGCGGTTGCTAAGGCCAGTAAGGTATTGTCGTGTATAAAAAGGGGCATCAAGTCACGGAATAAAGATATAATTTTGCCTCTGTATAAATCAATGGTAAGGCCGCACCTTGAATATGCTGTGCAATTTTGGGCACCTTTTCTAAAGAAGGATATCATAGCACTAGAAAGGGTGCAGAGGCAGGCTACAAAATTAATAAAAGGAATGGAGCACTATAGTTATGAAGAAAGGTTAACTAATTTAAATCTGTTTAGTTTAGAGAAACGTCGCCTCAGAGGGGATATGATAACATTATATAAATATATTTGGGGCCAATACAAACCATTGTGTGGAAATCTGTTCATAAACAGGACTATGCATAGGACACGTGGTCATGCGTTTAGACTGGAAGAAAGGAGATTTAGACTTAAGCAGAGTAAAGGGTTTTTTACAGTAAGGACAATAAGGATGTGGAATTCTCTGCCAGCAGAGGTAGTTTTATCAGAGTCTGTACAGACTTTTAAACTGCAACTGGATGGATACCTGGAAAAACATAATATTCGGGGATATAATCTTTAATTATGGGGAAACAGCTTATTGATCCAAGGAGAAATCTGACTGCCATTTTGGGGTCAAGAAGGAATTTTTTTCCCTGGTTAGTGCAAAATTGGAAAGAGCGAAGCCGGGGTTTTTTTGCCTTCTTTTGGATCAACAGCAACAAATTAACAGATATAGGAAAGGCTGAACTTGATGGACGCATGTCTTTTTTCAGCCTATGTAACTATGTAACTATGTAATATTTTTCAAGATCTCATACTTTTACAGTGGCAATTTAAATTGTAGGGCAGCTATAATGCCCTTAATGAAATATGGACCACGTGCAAAAATCTTTTGAATAAAGCTTTGAATTGTGCATGTTCAGCTTTTGGTCATGTGGCTTTCCCGAAAACATGTCAAGCCTATGTATTTGGCGCATCACTTTACCTAGAAGATGTTACTTTACACGACTTGCACATACGATATGCAAGAAATCACCGTAATATTGCAAGCTAGTATAACAAAATGCAGATGACAAAATTACCCTAGTGAATAACCATGAGCTGCCTACATTTAGAAACATATACTTTGTACTGTGGTTAATATGCGACCACAACACAGTTACAGTACTAAAATACCAATTGAAAATGTTAATGTGTACCTTCTAAACGCCCCCCAAGAGAAAGTGCTATGCACATGAGGTGGGTAGTAAATCAGGGAAATAAATTAGTATTTTTGGGGTGATCTTCTTCAGTTGCTTTAACTGTGTTAAAATTGGACACACAATTGCTATGTTTATTAAATGATGGAGACATACATTTCAAAAAGTATCAAAAGATTGACTTCCTAAAAGAAAAAAAAATACCATATATAAACACGTGGGGTTACAGTAAATTAAAAAGATGCAAACCAAGGTTGAACAAATATATAGGAAATGCAAAAAAAAAACCTCACAAAATTGTTGATAGCCCTGGTCAAGAAAATATTAAATTAAAGAAATTCCAATCTATTCACAAACTGCAAGTTTTACATATACATTCATGTTACAAAGAAGGTACGCCCTCTTTGAATTATATGGTTTTACATATCAGGACATAATAACAATCCCCTGTTTCTTAGTAGGACCACAGACGAACAACAACACATGGCATATTCTACCGTGTCATGATGTGAAGATGCCCTTGATTAATTGATCATCAGGAAATATAAGACCACCTCTACAAAAGCCGAAGATTTATCAGTTTGCTGGTCAGGAGCATTCAGGTGTGTTTTAACACTATGCCAAGGAGAAAACACTTCAGCAATGATCTTAGAGAAGCAATGGTTGTTACTCATCAATCTGGGAAGGGTTTTAAGGCCAGTTCCAAACAATTTAAAGTCCATCATTCTACAGTAAGAAAGATTATTCAAAAGTGGAAAACATTCGAGACAGTTGCCAATCCTCCCAGGAGTGTATGTTCCAGCTAATTCACCCCAAGGTCAGACCGTGAAATACTCAGAAAAAAATGCTAAAAACCCAAGACTTACATCTCAGACTCTACAGGCCTCAGTTAGCATGTTAAATGTTAAAGTTCATGACAGTACAATTAGAAAAAGACTGAACAAGAATGGTTTGTTTGGAATGCCTCTTCTCTCTAAGCATGGTAGCACGGCTTAAGTTTGCAAATTGAATCTAAAAAACTACAAAGACTTCTGGAACAATGTCCCTTGGACAGAAAAGACCAAAGTGGTGATGTTTGTCCATTATGCACAGCGCCACGTTTGGAGTAAACCAAACAGCATATCAGCAAAAACATCTCATACCAGCTGTCAAGCACGGTGGTGGAGGGGTGATGATGTGGGCTTGTTTTCCAACCACAGGACCTGGTAACCTTGCAATCATTGAGTTGACCATGAGCTCTTCTGTATACCTAGAGTCAAATGTGAGGCCATCTGTCTGACAGTTTAAGCTTAGATGGAACAGAACAATAATCCTAAACACACCAACAAATCTATAACAGAATGGATGAAAAAGAAAAGAATCAAGGTTTTGCAATGACCCAGTCAAGACCTCGACCTGATTGAAGTGCTGTGGCAGGACCCTAAGAGAGCTGTGCATTAACAAATACATGCAAACCTTAATGACCTGAAGCAACATTGTAAAGAAGATTGAGCCAAAATCCCTCCACAATGATTTGAGAGACTGATACAGACATACAGAAAATGGGTACTTCTAAGTTATTGCTGCTAAAGGTGGTTCTACAAGCTATTGAATCATAAGATATACCTAGTTTTTCAAACATGTCTTTTTCATTTTGGCTTTATTTTTGTTGAACAAATCATTACACATTGTAATATACCAGGTGTTGTTGTTCATCTTAGATTGTATAGCCTTCATTTTTTGACCTGCTGAGGAACAAACAATTGTCATTATGTCTTTATATGTAAAACAATAGAATTCAAAGAGAGTGTACTCTTCTGAAACAGTGGCACTGAAAAAAATATAGTTTCTTTAGCTTTTTTTTTGTTTTTTCGATTTTGTGTGTTTGTATATAGAAGTCAGAACAGCTAATAAATAAACTGGGTAGGCAGTATTTACCTTATAGCACAGAATGAGCCCCAGCTCTGCACAGTGCTCTCACATGTAATTATCTAGAATCCACTATACAGGAATTAATAGAGCATGACCAAGTCAGAGTGGAATCTCTGGTGACAGCTGCCTACCATCCATAGCCTGTCCTTGGGTAGAATAAACTCATTCAACTTGAAGGTTATTAGATGTTCTTTAAGACTAAAGTTTGATAACGACAGCCCATTTTAATGACATATCTAGGAGACTTGCAATACCAGGAAAAAGGAGAGAAAAAAAATCTGTTACCATTTAGGCCATAATAAAGGCCAGTTTATAGTCTTATTTTAAATACATACACAAATACCCACATTATGTAGATAATGTATTATTCCTTCATATGCATTATATACTTGATAGTATGAATGTAAAAATCTTCTATTAAATGGACTGTGGTGGATTATGTCAGCAATTATTGAAGCATGCACTATTCCTACTGATTCAGTAGGAGGCTGCTGCTTCCCACTTCCTCAGAGGCAGACAAGGTGTGTGTGTACAAGGACACCGGTGTCTGTGGCATGGCTTTTGCAATTCATTGGTGCCATTTACTAAAATAAAATCACAAAAGCCAATGTGTCCTCCAAGGAAAGAAGATGTTTGGTTGAAATAGTGTTAGTTGAAAATATTCTGCTTTAGAGAGGCGACACAATCCATGTGCCCTTCACCTTCAATAAATCTGCCCAGGGTGTCTGTAGTGGACATGGCTTGCATCAGCCATTATTAGTGATTTATGTCTGCCTTTACACACGCCTGCCCATTAACACACATATACACAAACTGCCCTTACATGCTGCCTTTACCCACACCTGCCAATTAACACACATATACACATACACTACCCTTATACACGACTGCCCCACACACTGCCTTTACGCATACCTGTCCATAAACACACATACACTGCCCTTACACAGGACTGCCCATAGATGTTGCCTTTACAATCACCTGCCCATTAACACGCATATACACATACACTGCCCTGACACACACCTGCCCATAAACACACATATACACATACACTGGCTTTGCACACATATACACACACACCAGCTTACAAATGCACAAATATCTACAGTGCTCTTACACACACACAAGTTTATAAACACACACATTATATATATATATATATATATATATATACACACATTAGGGCTGCAACAACTAATCGATAACATCGATAATGAAAATCGGTGCCAATGAATTTCATTATCGATTAGTTGAATCAATTTTTATCGTTTATATAATGAGGGTTTAATGAGGGCGTGACGCTACACGCCCACTTTATGTGTGGGGGAACACATAAAGTTACTGGACACGCGCGCATGCGCCTCTAGTAGACGGTAACTGAGCAGTGGAGGCTGAGGAGGAGGGAACAGAGGACGCGAAGCAGGACCTGGTGTTCGGACCAAGCGGGTATTCAGGTGAGTTACTCCGCTCGGTCCCGGGACCCTGACACTAAGGGAAATCTAACTCCTGGGGGCAGTGAAGATTAACCCTGTATTTATTTATAAAAGTATTGTGTCAGTGTGATGTGAATGAGTCTGTGAATCTATGAGGGCACTATGGCATATCTGGGGGGTATAAGGCATATCTGGGGTATAAGGCGTATGTGGGGAGGTTGGAGTGGCAAGCCTGGGCTCAAATGTGCATAACTGGGGGGGCAGGTTGGGAAATAAAAACAAGAAATGCAATTTTATCAAGTTTTTTTATTTTGCTGTTTATGTATTAAATGTATTTTAAATAAATGAAAAATGTACATTTATTTTTTATCCGATTAATCGAAAAAAATAATCGGCCAACTAATTGATTATGAAAATAATCGTTAGTTGCAGCCCTAATACACATACATACATATACACATATACTGCCCTTACATCCCTTTCTCATCCTCCATCCTGTCATGGGAGCTTGAGGTCTGTCATTTCAGGTCTCTGCTTTAGTACTCCCTAATAACTATGCGTCGGCTATTGTAGCAGAGAATGGGGGTACAACATCATGAGCAGGGCTTGTTAGGGAGATAACAATCTTGCAGCTGCCTCAGCACTCTCCTTAAGAACGGCCCAGGGGAGGCGGCCTTTCCACTCGCCTCCTCCCCTATAGAATCGTTACTTGTTTTTTTAGGGGCTTTGTGGTGAATCCCATTGCTGGCAGCAATGTGATTCACCATGGGGCCCCTAGAACGCGAGGCCCGTGGGCAACTGCCCAGTGGCTGATCAGGGAGATCCATGGGTGTACCTAGAGTACTTAGCACCCGGGGTCCTGTATGTGGCACCGCCCCCCCACACACACACACAAAAAAGTGAATTTATTGCACAAATTTTTATCTGTATGTCAACTGGAAAAAATAGAAATCTGGAAAAGTAAATTCACTCATAAATAAATATATTTAAATAAATAACATTTTCTGAACAGATATGGTACAGCGTAATTCCCACTACCATACACTGACCCAGACATTGACGATAGTGCAGCATAACCCCTATTATTATACATTAAGCCAGACATTGATGAGGTAGGCCTCTGCTGCAAAACATCCAGGGCCGGCCCAAGACAAAATGGCGCCTGGGGCGAAGTTTAAAATACCGCCCCCCCATTATCTACCCTTCCTCTCCCTCCGTCCCTGACGCCCCCCATTATCTACCCTTCCTCTCCCTCCCTCCCTATTATCTACCCTTACTCTCCCTCCCCCCTCCATTATTCACCCTTACTCCCCCCCTTACTTACCTTTCGGCAGACTGGCGGCGAGTCTCCCTGTTCGGTCTCGGCGCCCCCCCCCCCCCCCAGCTTGTAATGCTGAGCACCGGAAATGATGTCATCTCCGGCCCTTAGCATTACAAGCCGGCACCGAGAGCGAACAGGGAGACTCACCGCAGAGGAGAGAGGGGCACCGAGCGGGTACTGACAACTTGACCATTCGGCGCCCCTCTTTCTTCCGCTTTAAAAATAAAAAGAGCACTTCAAAAGTGCTGCCTGGAACAGTTGCCCCATTCGGCTACATTGTCGGGCCGGCCCTGAAAACATCCTACCTGTGCCACCGCTGCCCATTTAGCACCCTGCCTGTGCCCCTAAAGCAGCCTTCCTGTGCCACCGCTGCCCCCAAATCAACTTGCCTGTGCCACCTTCAATCAACCTGCCTGTGCCACTCGTGCCCCTAAACAGTATTATTATACTTCATTTATAAAGCGCCAACAGATTCCGCCGCGCTGTACAAGGTAAATATTTTACAGATAAGTACAAAATGACAAGCAATTGACATACAGCTAAGTCCTGGGAGGAGGTGATGAGTGAAGATGCAAGGAGCAGGTCATTGTTGGATCTTTGAGGGCGGGCTGGAGTATATTTGCTGATGAGGGAGGATAGGTAGAGGGGACACTAACTTGCCACTAACTTCATTAATTTAATCACCCACTAACATTCATTCACTCACCCATTCACCTTTCTTGCCAATTTCCCTGGTCAGGGGGGCGGACGTACAGACGTCTATGTGGCCCAACAGCCGCCTAACACAGGCCCGCAGCTTACTGCCCATGTTAGATGGCCGTCAGGCTGCTGGGAACGCCCTTGATGAGTGGCACCCTCGCCCCCTTTAGGTACGCTACTGGGGAGACCCGTGATCTTCCCAACTAGTCCTACAGGCTGCAGCTGCTGATCAGGCGGATGTGGCCCCCTCGCAGCTGCACCCGAGGCGAGTGCCTCTCTCGCCTCCCCCTTCCTACGGCCCTGTCACCAGGTAGCACAAGAGAGTGAGTGATAATGTGTACATCTGCTGTTTATCTGTGACCATGGATAATGAAAAGCCATGTGGGCTACAATGGATACAATGGGATACCAGGAACTCTAGGAAGAAGGGGGAGGAGCAGGACAGGCCGGAAGGAGGAGAAGGAAGCAGCATGGCAGAAGCTAGGGAGCCGTGAAAGTATCATGAGGAAAAGTATGAAATAAGAAACTGTTTTTCCATCTTGGGCTAGTTAAGTGCCAAGAAACTAGGGCTAGTGTAGTGCCTAGTATTGTAACAAAAATTAGAAAACAACTACTGAAAGATTCCCTTTAAGTCTTCTATATCAACCTGGAATCAAGAGACATTTTGGACACTGAACATCAAAGGAGCCATTTGGTATGCTGATCCTCTCTGAAGTTAAGTACACATGTTAATACAATGTTATATAGAATATAATTGTTGTCTTTCTGTATATTCTGAATTCTGAATATTAATTTAGGAAAAAAAGAAAAAGCCTGAATATAAGCCTACCCTATATTTTTTTGTTTTTACTTCCTTTTATTTGCCAACCTGCCCCCAGTTATGCACATCTGCCACCAGGCTTGCCATTCTGCCCCCAGAAATGCCTTATACCCTCTCTATGCCACTCTGCCCCATGATATGCCTTTTAACCCCCTATATGCCACTCTGCCTCCAGAAATACCTTATACCCCTATATGCCATATCATGGGACAGAGTGAATGAATGCCGGCCTCCACCTACTGCCCCCAGCAGACACCAGGGAGTCAGAAGCAGTGGTAAGTTAGGGGGGGTTATATGGGGGGTATAAGGCATTTCTGGAGGCAGAATGGCATATAGGGGGTTAAAAGGCATATCATGGGGCACTCTGCCTCCAGTAAAGCCTTATCCCCCCATATAACCCCCCTAACTTACCACTGCTTCTGACTCCCTGGTGTCTGCTGGGGGCAGTAGGTGGAGGCCAGCATTCATGAAAATAAAGGGGCCGGCGTGCCCAAAGACGTGGGACAAAGTGCTGAGGCATGGCCGTGGTGTGTGGACGTCAGCCCCTTTAATTTCATTAGGTGCTGGCGGCTGGAGGAGGCTTTTAATCCCGCTCGCAGCTGCTCAGCAGCTGTTTTGAATGTTGGTCTGCCAGCCGCCCGGCCACGGACCACGGCATCCCAATGGGCCAGTCCGGCCCAAGAGGGGTATTTTTCAGAGCATTTGATCTGAAAAAACCTAGTCTTATAATCAAGCAAAACAGTATATCATTATATATCTTAATGTCTCTTGGTATTCATCTTTACATAACTAAACTAACTCTAATTTAAGTGTATTCTTGAATAAAATAAATGTGTTGCTGTATTGTTAGATGTGTTGTGGTAAATTAAATATTAAATGTTAGCATAATTTTGCATAAAAAAGGCCACAACAGTGTCCATGGTATTACATAGCACAAAACCAATATTTGCGGTTTAGCATGTCCCGTGTTTGTATAGATCACTGTGCAAGAATACTCCCCAAACCCTCTAAGAGCATGACAAAAAACAGTAGCAAATATATACTGGAGTAGGCCTACCCTTTCAAAGTAAACACAGGTTTAAAACAGGAAAATGGTGCAATAGGGTATCATAATAGGTGATCTTTTATTTTAAAACCAGAATATCTTGAAGGTATTTAATACGGTGTAAATGGCCAAGCCATTCTGAAATTTAAGACAAAACTGTACAGCTATACCCTACATTAGCATACACAAGGGGGCTCAGAGAATGTATGTAAAATGAAGCATGTACTAAAAGTAAAGCACTGCCTCTTTTCGCTTATCAATGCATGCACTGTAGTGTAATAGTCAGGCATTTCCACCACAAAACACTTAAAGGGCCCTCAAGAAAGACACTTCAATGACGCTATGACGTGCTGATGTCTGTCATGCTGTTATGTGTCCATTCTTGCGAAGGGAGCCTACATAAACAGTGCTCCTTACTCGCGAGTATCCTTAAAGTGGGGCATGCCTGTATTTGCAATTCCTTGAAGCCATAAAGTTGCAAGCACAAGTGATATATAGTTGTAATTCCATTTGTTATAATTTGTACGTGTTACACATTTTTTATGTCCTCCCCATATGCTGGGAGGATGTTACTGGCATTAGTGTTATAATGTAAATACATCTACATTCAAGCAGTATGTGAAGACGCCAAGTCAAACAGCATGTGACAGGCCGGAGACTGCACAACATGAAAAGTCCAGGATTTCTATCAGAGCGAGGTAGAGTAGCACATGATTTCTGACAGAAAATTTTCACAGAAATGTTTAAAGGGACATAGTGCATATTATAACTTAAATTTCCATTGTGTTCCTTTTGCGAAAAATGTGGGAATTCTTCAGAATCCTCCATACCCATTTGCCCCTTCCCCTGACCCCCATCAGGAGATGTGTTCAGCTAAACAAAATGCCTTGTATGTGACATACTGTCAGTCTACTGAGACCCCCCTGCATATGTGTGGACTGCGCACCCATTGATTTTAGCGGTAGCGCTTTCCTACCACTAATTGCCTTCTTCAATTAGCGAACCTGTGGTGCAGAATGTAGGGACACTGGGGTGTTAAGGTGCAGCTCCTCTCCGAGGTAAGTACCTTTTTCTTGTTTTTATCCAGTTAGAACAATGCACATGGAAGTATTACGGGCTTTCTGGGACACTGCAGTGTCGCTTTGACCATTTTACAGGTCAGGATAAATTGTCGCAAAATTGTTTTGCACCCAGAAAGATGGCTTGGAGTAGGGCTGCAACTAACGATTATTTTCATAATCGATTAGTTGGCCGATTATTTTTTCGATTAATAAGTAACGTAGGATGTAAGAAACAAACAGCAGAATAAAAAAACTGATAAAAATGCATTTCTTGTTTTTATTTCCCAACCTGCCCCCCCAGTTATGCACATTTGGGCCTAGGCTTGCCACGCTGCCCTCCCAGATGTGCCACGCTGCCCTCCCAGACGTGCCACACTGCCCTCCCCACATATGCCTTATATAGCCTGTATGCCTTATACCCCCAGATATGTCACTCCGTCCTCCCAAGGTATGCCGTATACCCCCAGATATCCCATAGTGCCCTCATAGATTCACAGACTCGTTCACAGACAATATAATCGATAAAAATCGATTCAACTAATCGATAATGAAATTCGTTGGCAACGATTTTCATTATCGATTATTATTGATTTTATCGATTAGTTGTTGCAGCCCTAGCTTGGAGTCACATGAAATTAATTCAATTATGTCGTTCAGGAGAAAATATGAATCAAGTGTTCAAATAAAAACATTGGGTATTTCTAAACTCAGGATGAATAGTAGAATATATTTAGCAGGTTTTTTCATTACCTTTTATAGATGAGTAAAAAAATTGTCAATTAAAAGTTAGAAACTCTTTTTTTTCTAAATGTTTCACCATATTTTATACTTTTTCTAATAGTAAATAATATGATACAATCAAAACAGAAATGCTAAAACGGCCATTGTTACAAAGGGTACAAAAAATAAAATCAGCCTTTGTCACGAAAAGGTGAATCATTATTTTCCGGTCTAGTTGAATACTTCCGTTCAATATGTCCCCCGCCGGCCCCGCAAGACCCCGTGGAGTCTGCACCGGTAAGTCTGGTGGGGGGGGGACATCTTGGGGACAGAGTGGCAGCATATCTCAGGGTAGAGTGGCAGGCATACTCGGGGGGTTGAGTGCAGCATATCTCGGGGGGGGGCAGAAACTTTTTCTTTAAAAAAAGCACCTAACTTTTAGGGTGCGGCCTATATTCGGATGCGGCCTATATCTGAGCCAATACGGTACTTCTCTTTAATACACACAACAGCAGATCTCCTTGGCAGCAATTAAACAAAGGAACAAAATGCAGGGAAACTTCTTTTTTGAAAACTGGCCAGACAACCTCTCAGCTGACTTCTGGATAACATATAAGAGAGGTCCAGAGAAATACAGGCGCCAATAGTGTTAGCCATTTCATAGTATATCATATCAGTACTTTACTGCATCTTTTAGCATTTTAATGTCACATAATCTGTGTACAACCTATATCTCCAAAGATGGTGTACATGGTGTCAGGGTTTATATATATATATATATATATAATATATATATATATATATATATACTATATAATTATATATAGTAACATTTTCTTTAAGTGGTTTTCTTTTATTGATACAGATCATTTTTTTTACAAATACATACATTTATTCCTACATTACATATGTTCTTATATGTGATTTTGTTCAACATACTGATTGTGTTGTTAAGAATCTATTCAAATGATTAAGGTTCTATAAATAAAACGTTTGTTTTTTTCCATCACTTGTTCAAGGCAACATTACTCAAAATATTATTCTAGAACTTAGAATTCTGTTAATGAGCAAGAACCAGTAATCGCATATCTGAGTGGTATAGTATCACCTCACCTTTTTAACATCCTATTCTATCATAGTCTGTGATAAATTGGCTGAGATTGCAAGAGGAGTAGTTAGCTGGCCTGCTGGCTTTGATTTCCCATCTCCTCTGATTTACAGAAACCGGCCCTGAGGATTAGATGACTGTTTGTTTGGGGATTCTGGATTGGGCAACAGCATGCTATAGATTCTGCATCTTTGTTTGCTTGTTACCGATTGGAGTGTAGTGTAAAAAAACAACAATATAATATTGCATATTATTAAAAAAGATAATAATAATAATAGAAAAAGTGCAGGAAATAATTTCTGCGGCCACCTTTCACAGTGATTGGTGGCCAAATAGCTGCATGAAGAATGCCCAAATACCCCAAATACCCCTGATAAAATAGTCTGCTTTACAGAAACATATACTTGTGTGGGTTTATTTGTTTAAAATTACAGCTTCAATCCCATTTTACCTAATGTAAATACGAATAATGTACACCTTATAGTATGTTCCCTATAAGTGCTGAGAAAAGTATGGAAATTCTATATAAATTAGGTATTTCTGAAATCAGGACACCTGAATTGATAAAGTTGGAGGGGATTTTCCATCACTTTATCTAATTTTGTGAAGATTCAGAGGGGAAAATATATATATAAACATTTTTGTTTTCAAATTTTTGCTAGTTTTACTACATTTCTTATCCTAAATTCTCAGCTAATTATCTAACTATGGTATCAAAATAAAGCTCTATCTCTCCTTGAAAAAACAATATATAGTTTACATGGGTACACTACTCGCAGGAAAAGAGAATAATTGCTGAACCGGCATACCGCAAAAATGGCAAAATTGCTCCGAGCTTTGAGGTACCAAATACCCCTGGGACTGAAGGGGTTAATTCTTTGATTCTAAAATGCATTAGTCATTTATTTAGAATATTTTTATCATCCGGGTTGCGGGAGCAGGGTCTTGACATGCCCCACTTCCCGCCCACGCCCCACTGACGTCAGTTGGAACTCCCACCGACATTGAGTTGGTCTTCAACACATCAAGATTATACTTTCGAACATAACATGAATACTGGGTTTGTAAGTAGCCTGACATTTATTTAATGTTTTGTGTCACTATAGCCGTACATGGGAACTTCTCAGGGCAGTCTACCTGGAGCTCACCCACTTCTAGGGGATTGTTTTATAATGGGCAGCCCCAGACAGTCTTAAGTGTGAAGTTAAACGAGGAGGCATTCTGCAGACCATCAGCATACGGTTGAGAAGTGTCTCTTCTACCTAGGGCTACAGAAGACATCCATCGGCACCTGCCTAGTGGACCGTAGCGTTTTGCCACACAAACAACTTCAGCACACCTAAACCTGTGCGTTAAGAAGAAAGTTACAAACAGATTTGTTTCAGAATTACAATGATATGTATGAAAAAGAATATGCTGTAACCAAAAAATATAAAAAAGATGCCAGTCCTTGCGTGACAAACTAGCCAAGGTTGACATCTCTATTACCAAATCCATAAACACACGAATATACAAAGGCAATGTACCCTCCTACAATTATGTCTCTTGCCATTCAATGATCCCTGGAAAGCACTTTTTTTCACCCTCATGATGGTAAAAATATGCAATTAAATATCATGTTACTTGTAATTCTACTTTTGTGGTATACATTTTAAAATTCTACTTTTATGGTATACATTTTAAAATGTCCTTTGTATGCTGGACAAACTACACAGGGTTTTAAAGACAGATTTTCAAACCACAAATACCACTATATGCACTGGACTTACTGATCTCCTCATTCCTCCACATTTTTAAGAGAAGAGACATAATATATCAAAATTAAAATTTCAAATCATTGATATGGTGCCAGAATCCATCAGAAGGGGAGACAGGGTAAAAAAAATATTATATAGGGAGGCGTTTTGGATTAAAGAATTGGATATCATCTTTCCTAGGGGTCTTAATTATAAATTTGACTTGATGCCTCTTATTTGAATTTATTTTTTTTTTAAATTATATGTTGGTTGTTTTATTCTTCGTATCTTTATAATTGATTTTTATTCTTTTTTCTTTCAGATTCAACTTCTTTATTTATTCTTTTCTGTTCTACATGTACTGATGTTGTTCTACACTAGTTTTAGACCCTTATATTTCACATGATCCCATCAACACTTTAATAGCCCCGTATCACTTTAAAACACTTTGTGGAAAATGTATTTTCTCTCTTTTTTAACTGTTTTTAATAAAACTCATTACTGAATTTGTTGCCCCATTAGTACTTTTTCAGTGACCTTAATTATTTATGAACTTTACTACCTCTTTTAGAATTGGTTGTTTTTACACCCATTTATTTAATTGTTTCACCATTAGATCACTGTATATTTGCATAGTTTATGATGACCTTTCCACTCTTAGTCTTCATAAATATTCGAGTCCATCATCCATATTATAAGAAAAAAAGATTTTTTTTTTTGCCAATCTGGTTGTTCGGTTTCACTTAAATTAATTCACATTATTTGTTCGGAATATTAACACTGATTGGTTTTATATGGAACTGCACTGGTTAAATCTCTTTAAGTGCCTATAACATACACTGATTGCACATGCTCTGGTATTTTATTAATATATATTCTTCTGGGGATTTAATTCATATGGATCTCTATATATTTCTTTATATTTGTTACTGTTTTTTTAACATCTGCAAGTATCTCCTTTACTTATTATGGGATGTATAGTTTTGAATATGTTTATGTTAATGGATGATCATTAATTATGCTACATGTGTTACTATGTTGGATTGGTCATTTGATTGGCTGTCCGTATTATGATATGTGCTATTTAGGCTCTCACTTTTGAATGTGTGGTTAACTTGAAAAAGACCTCATTGTGAGGTAGAAACATTGTTCTTTATCTTAATAAATCTGCCTGACCTTGGAACTCTTTGAGTGCCTGGAGCCTTTATTTATCTATTGGATTTACTGGGGAACTGGTCCTTCCTGGCATAGTTAAGTACCTGGTGTTACAGGGTCACCGTACCCAAGGCTGGATACCCCTGTTTGAGGGCTGAGGAATCACCAGTCAGTCCCTCATACGGATAGAACTCAGCTATCCACAGATCAGCCAGACCACCATTCGCATGAAAACCAAGAAGAACTCTTTATTGCAAAACACACCAAACTTAAATAGATCCTTAATTCAATGAACAGAAGACACAGCCCCCAATCTCATCAACCACATCCCAACACAAATCCCATCAGTATACAGGGGATGTATCAAGTGAGGGGATTAAGGGATACAATGGGTTCCCGCACCTGTGTTATTCCCCCCTGTAGTGCAGGTGCCGTCTGGACAGACAGGGCTGTGCGGGCTGATTAAGAGCCCCAGCCAGATTACAGGATTGTTCCTTTGAAGGCTGGATCTGAAGCCACATCAGTCTCTGGGCCGAATACACAATAATACACAATATTAAATATTACCGGGTCACGGTATACAGAACTAGAGACAAAAGCGCTCCATGACCCCGCTAAACTTCATATGACACATGAGCCAGCTAGCCTTGCCCTGTCACACCTGGGTTCCTTTGGAGTGTGCAGATTCCTCATTCTGGTTATCCACCTGTTTGGTGGACTTTATTTTAAATGTTTTTGTATTACTTGAGCCTGGGACTAGCTAAGTGCCCTGACATTTTTCTTTTCCCTGTTTGTACATGTGTGAGGTTGTTGGCTTCTCATTTGTCCAGTTGCAGCTTGCTGTCCAGGGGTTAATTGTGAGGTGGTTATCTTGCACACCCTCCAACACATTAATAAGGCTTTGGTAGCAGTATAAACTGCTTTGTGTGCCCACTGTGTAGGAGGTGAGAGTAGGTTCTCACTCTATTGAAAGTGTGCCTTCATGTAACCAAAACCTATATTATGTCTATATATTTGTAGCAAACTTTATTAGGGTGAGAAGTGCAGACAGTTTTGTTTTTTTGTGTATAATAATTGACTTCTAGTAATTGCATATAACTAAGGGATCTTCTTAATAGAGATAAGCTGATTATGAGGAAAATAAATCTAACTACTGCCACTTTACATACTAAAACGTATACTCAACAGATACATTAGACATCTGTAGCTTTGTGATAAATGGTATACTTTCTGCCAATTTAAAATAAAAAACAAGCAGCCTGTCACTCAGAGTTGTTTTCCCGGCTTTATGCTTTTTATTACCATACCTGGAAACTTCTGGGCTCTGGCTACACGGAGCCTTCCCTAGCGGGAAGCGGCAATTGTCCGCTGACATCAGCGGGAGGTTCCCGCTTACGGCAGCGGGAAACACCCCCATTTAAAGGGAAAACTGAGCATTTGGGTCAAACCCGGAGAGTTCCCAGGTATGTATATTACCTGATAGGCCATGACTACTGCAGAAAACATGACAGCTATAGTTTATCAAAATGCAGTTGAGGACCTCATTGGGTTGGAATAGAATCTTGAAGGAGGTGGTTGCTTTACAGGGAGGAATTATTAGACCTCTGTTTGTAACATAATCATACCTGGCAACCATCCGGGTTTGACCCAGAGATTGCCGAGTGAAGCACCGTGTCAGGCTCCATTCAGGCTGTGGAGCTGCTTCTCTCTTGTTGCCCCCGTCTTGCTCGAGTTTCTCCTTTGCTGTAATCCATTCCTGGATTTCCATATGCTCTGTTCTGTGCTTCTGATTCCTTGATTTCAGTTCGGCTCTGTCGGGTTTAGTAGTCAGAGCCCAATATGCAAGGCTGGAGATGTGGGTGAATCAAAAGCGAGGTGCCAATAGGGATGAGACGTAGACAAAGTCAGGATAAGCAGAGGTCAGTTCAGGCAGAGAAGGGTCAATATCCAATGAAACAATGATAAAGAAGCACTGACGTATATACGTAGAGAGAACAGTATATCTGAGCACAGCACTGAGTGAACTAAAGGACACAGATTTATAGGAAGGAGGGAGGGATACTCCCTCTGAGGTCAAGATTAACCTGTGAATATTGCCGACTGTGCCTTTAAGAAGAGGATTTGTATGCGCGCACGCCACTAGAGGTTGTGCGAGAGACGGAACGTGTTCTCCGTCTCTGTTGGGACGGCCCTGCAGTTGTGTTCCGGCCGTCCTAAAGATCACAGTGCCGGGAAGAAGATTGCGGCACCGTCAACGCCGGGGAGTGAGCGGGTCTGCCCCATCGGACCCCTCTTCGTGCGTCGCCATATCGGCGGCGTGGGTCAAAAGTAGGACGCGACGTGGGACATGTCCTTCTTGGTTTTGTGTTTAGATTCAATGTTTAGTTTCAGTTTATTAATAATTCAGTTGGCAGGGTTTAGTGCTAGCACCCACCGAATATTGGAGTACTTTGGCGTAGTGGTGGGCTAAGCATACTATGGCCATATGATGTGACGGAATCTCCAATTGTTATCACATAGTTCTAGGCTAGTTCCTATATTCATGTTTGTCTGTCTCTTATGTACCTTTGCCCATCTGAGGATCTTGGTTCCTTTCTCCTCTCCCCATGTCCCAGTTAAGATCCTATCCTTGCTTACAGGAGAAGCATCTGAGGATCTCGGCTCCTCACTCCATCCTTGTGTTCCTTGTTCCCTGTCCTTTGTTGTGTCATGTGCATGTATGTCTTGTCTGGGTCCCGGGAGCGGGGTCTTGACACGCCCCGCCTATTTTTCCTTTAAACAGGGGTGTTTCCCACTGATACCATTATTTATGGTTTAGATATATCAGATGGGAAGAGTGTTTACCCTATTACTCAACTCTGAGAACCCTGATTTATAGTTTATGTATGTGTGAATATTATTTTAGCGCCTGTTGCATTAATTGGCTTGTTTTATCAATGGGTGTATTTATATGGGCAAAACAAGGTATTCTTTGTTCTTTGTGGCTTTTTGTATTCTGACTGGCGACAGTGTAATAAAGCTTTCTAGTAACAAGCCATCTCTGTGTAGATGTCACTTTTGTCAGAGGTCCATTTCTGCCCCCTCATCTTGTGTAATTGTTAGTGCTTAATATATCATGTTACCCTGGTGACTTATAAAACCCACCAGCTACCACAGATGTAGCAAGTGTAAGGCATCTGACCCTTGCTTAAGAGTCCATTACATGCAATACAGATAGAATTTCATACCTCCCTAGCCAGAAGTGAGCATATGGTTACTGGCACTTGGGTCGAGGATTCCTTTCCCCCACACACACTCTAACATAGTATGATAACACAGACTCACTATAATAACATATGTTATCTCACCCCTACACACTCTTAACACCACATACTCAGATCATTACTACGTACTAGGCACCTAGGCAGAAGAAAATGTTCCCTGTTTTAACAGTAAACTATACATTTAAAAAAAAATGTTGTAGCCAGGAATCCTAAATCCATCCACTGAACTAGCATGGCTATCCTCAAAACCAATTAATATTATACATATGACCAATGCTAAACTAATAAGTCTGCCACTCCACAGATGTGTACACTTAATCTACCCTGACCTATATATTTTCTTTACTTTTACCAAGTCACATGCTCCAACTTCCATATCATGTCCCCTTCTACCATATAACCAGCACCACCCTTCATGTTATCTCTTTTCCATCAGTTCACACTACAGTAACCTCTATATTATGCCCATCAGTCCTGTCATGTTACAGCCCTGCCACCTCAGCCCTTGTCCTGTCTCCACCAGCCCCTGCCATGTCCCTCCAGCCCCTGTCATGCCCCCATCAGCCACCTATATTGTCCCCACTAGCCCTGCCATGTCCCCACATTAGCCCCTGTATTGTCCTCATCAGCCCCATTGGGGCTCTTTGTTCCAACCAGCACCTATAATCCCCCACCACCAACTTGCATAGCTTTTTTGTGAGGGTGCACCATTCTCTGATGTAGAAGAAGCAGCATATCCTGTGCCGCGCTGGACCTGACTCAGCCTCACTTGAGGAGGTATGGGGCATGGAGTGCGCCCTTGCTAAGTGAGCGCCTTGGTGCAGTGCACCCCTGCACCTGCCATAGTACTCTCCTGTTCCTAGTTTTGCTCTAGGTAAATAAAATACATAGTTCACCTTCAATAGGCCACCCTACAAAGCATAGGGCTGAGGCTAGCAGTAGATTTTTTTATATATATTTAATAGCCCTCACTCATTGTACTGTTTTTTTATTAAACATTTTCATATATTCTATAGAAACACTATATATACAGACCGATAATATATGTGTATATGTTGGTTGCATTCACTAAAAATGCCATAGTGGAGCTGGGTTTTGCTTTTTGGTTGCCGTCTGCCCTTAAATATTTTAGCACTTCCCCTTTTTTTAAGGAGACCAAGAAGATCCAGTCCTCTCCCTGGCCATTGGGCCATGAAGGGAAGCAGTTGCATATCTGGGGACTGGGGATCTTGGTGGTCTACTACCATCTTCAAGCGGATAAATACCATGCATGTGTTCGTCACCAAAAGCATTGTACCTCCACAGCATTTGATATGGAATCAAGATGTGACATATCTTGTATCTTTATCTATATGACTGCCTAGAATTCTTAAGAATTCTAAAGTATTGGAAATCTTGCAGTTAAGACTTGATAACACTGACATAAATATATTATATTTTGCTGTATATACAGCATCCCTCTTGAGCTCTTCACACACTCCAATGTCCAAAAGTAAATGTCTGTAAGGAGAATTGTCCAGGAAATGACTAATGTCTATCACTTTCCCCTGAGTATGTTGAAAGAAAGGAGGGGGAAATGAGGAGACAGCTGGATTGGATTTAAGAAATCAATAGGCTTTATTCCTTCCTCTCTCTTGTACAGATTCTCACATTTTAGCAGACATTCACCAATTCCCTAAAGAACATTCACAAATGTCATTATGAAGGCACAGGACTAAGCTAGAAGACACCTGTTTATGATTGGCCAAAATTTCTGTTGTTGATAGCAGTCAATCGGCTATAAATCAGCTTGTCTATTGTTATATGTGAACTGTTTAGAAAACATCAGTGAGGTTTACTAAGGTGTCATTAAGGGAGTCCATGATATTAGCCTTGTGCATTTGGACTCATATGAGAGGTAACAAAGTTTCCCTCTTCAAAAAGATAATGTAGAAGTGATCTTCAAAAACAAGTTGGATATTTAAGGACGAACATTGCAACTTGTCCACACATCTGGTAGAAACTCATGTGGTGCAAAGACTTTTTTTTTTTTTAAATAGAACCTGGCAATGTTCCTTTGGTGAGTTAACCACTTATATGTCAGAAGACACATATACATAATACTCAAGACTTGAATGTAGGATTCTATATTTATTAACAATATTAATATATTATACTACTTGCTGATTTGCTACTTATTGTTCTTTTATTCTGAGCCTGTTGGATTTCCTGGAAGTGTGGAAAGGAGACTAAGGCAAGACTAAAACAAAGTGCCTATAGCACTCCAACTAAAATGTGAGTGCATAACTAAAAACGTAAAAGGTCATTGCTTTCTAGGAATATTACACAATGTATTTGGTTTTTTTTTTTTTCTTCTCATTTATCATATCACAACAAAGATATACAGTCTTAATACTGTATTTGTAGCCATTTCAGATGTCACTAAGGTGTACAATATCACAATAGTAGAAATCCTATTTATATATTAGTGCAATCAAATATTAATCTATGTGTCTGAATATGGTTTCTAAGGAAAACCTGATTTCCCTTAAAAAACAATATATGTAATAATTTGCATAGATACCCTAAATGAATGTGATGTAAAAATCATGGTTGAACAAAGACTAGCTATAAATAAATACAGAGCAATTTTACAAACACCATACAAACTATTTAAAGAGACACTCTTGCCACTCTTGCAATGTAATGCATACAACACTCTATATGACCAAAAGTATGTGGATACCTGACCATCACACACACATGAGATTCTTGGACATCCCATTCCAAAACCAGGGGCATAATACGGAGTTGCCCCCCACCCCTTAGAGGCTATAACAGTTGGGTCTGGGAAGGCTTTTCATTGGATTTTATAGTAAGTCCCTTCTTCCTGGTTCAGCATCTAGACGCTTCCACTTCTTAATAATAAACCTTACAGTGGACCGGGCAGATCTAGTAGGGCATAAATTTCACAAACTAACATGTGGCAAAGGTGGCTTTCTAAAACGGTACCATGCTTAACCCTTGTGGCAAAAGAAAACTTGTGGTAAGAAGCCAATTAGGATGCAGAGGTACGTCCTGACGTTGTTGGAGGGGCATCTCCCTACAGCTACACGATAGATCTATCGACAGCCTGCACTCTCCCCTGCCAACTGATCGTGTTTAACAGTGCTCGCTGCAAGCGCCGGTATGCTGTATTCTCTTCCGGTAGGTGTTACTGCATTCTAGACCCTGCTGGGCTCTCTAATTTTTGTAATCGGTAATGCAGGGCTATGAAGCACAAACACCAAGAAGAGGAAAGGGAGAAAGGCAGTTTCTCCCCTTACAATAAAAATAGTAAAACAAAAGTAAAGGAGAAACTGAAAAACAACAGAAATTAATACAAAAATAAAATTGATTGGAAGCTCAGTGGTGTCACCAAGACATCACTGCCACAAAAATTGCAGATGCCCAAGGTAATCTCAAGCCATACTGCACAGAGAATGCTACAAAAAACAAAATAAAAAATAAAAATGAGAAAATAAAAAAAAAATTCTAAAAACCCCTTAACCATACCACTATAAATAAAAAGAAAATATTATAACAAACACTATATATTCTGTATAGCGTCAGAATATGGTGTTAACATAAATATGGGTGGTTGTTAGTATATGGCATTTTCTTATGTGTTAGAATGTCCAGTGTATACATATATATATATATATATATATATATATATATATATATATATACACACACACACACACACACACAGATCAGCCATAACATTATTACCACATTGTTATCATGGTACCTTTCAGTGAGTGGGATATATTAAGCAGCAAGTGAACATTTAATCGTCAATGTTGATGTGTTAGAAGCAAGAAAAAATGTGGACATCCCCAAAGCTGCAGCTTTTGTGGGGTGTTTCCTGCCTGCAGTGATCAGTTTGGTTGGAAAGGCCGCTAAGGAACAGATAATTGTTATTATGTCCTGATATGTAAAACCATATAAATCAAATAGGCTGTATTTTCTTTTCTGAATGACTGTTTGTTTGTGTGCATATATATATATATAAACTTTAATATTACAAATTAAAGTAATTATTTAATTTACGCGTGGTGAATATGAAGTGGCAAAAAGTATAGATTCTCAAGGCTTTGCAGGACAGTTGAAATGTTCATCTCCTTGATTTCCTGATGTCTTATAGAAGGTGAACTTTCCCTACAGTAATCAATTGAATCCCTCCAACCTACACATAATCAGAAATTAGATTACTTTGGATTAGCCATTCTAATTCCAAAAAGACAAGTGCATATCATCATACCTTGTGTACTCCATGGGAGGACCCACAGCACTGTTACTAGTCAACAATTAAAACAACAAAGCCCCCTTGCCTGAGAGGCCTAAGCCACTCCAACAACAATAGATCACGCAGGACCATGACTACTCGTATAAGACTCCCCGCAACTTCACTCTGGCCTTAACAAGCATGTAGGGGCATTTTTGCTTTTATAAACCATTATAGACCAGGGTTCCAACCCGACTAGTATACTTTTTGCACAAAATGTAATGTTTCAATACCAAACCAGTCGCACTGATATACCAAGCACGTTACATGAACAACAAAGTGCACTACTGCGGTTCTCAAAATAAGACTATGGTAATTTAATTAAAACCTCATCTCATACAATCTACCTGCACATTTCCTGCAATCACAGCAGTTAGGTGTCCCTTCAATATTTTATTACATTTAACACAAAGTACTTTGCCACAGTGACCACAAACACTATCTTCTATCATTTGTTATTGATTATATTCCCATATCTTATCTGTTGCTGATATCAGTTTGATGACAGTATACGGCTAGGAGAATGATGGTAGAGTTTCTATATACCATCCCGGCTTATATAAAAGGTCAGCAACATACTGCTCCCATATTGGTCTAGCACAAAACCAGGTTAAATAATCAGCTCAGTCTATTTAACTCGTTTACCTCCTGGGTCACAAAAATGTTACTCTGTGTTCCGTAAATCCCACAAGATATTTGCCAACACCAAATATTCAACACAATAACATAGACGGGGATGTAATATTACCAATTCTTGGAGAGATCACATATGAAGAGGCTTGCAGAGAAAAGGGAAAGGGAGAAGGGAATCTGCAGAAGTTTCCAAATCGTTGCATATATTTATCCACAGAAGATTCTTAGAATATGGCTTTTTGTCTCCTGCTACAATACTGGTTCCCTGCTACCTTGCACGACTCGGTGCTCGGTATAGTCGTACAAAGGAAAATTGCATGAGTTGGGAGCTTGACAAGGCAGCGATGGTTACAATAAAGCAGCTGAGCTTCCGTAAAGCAGACAATATCTTTCCTGAAAAGGGAGGAATTTAATTTATGGCCCCGCAGCATCATTTTGTGCCTCAGAGATCTTACAGGACAGATGGATCGTGACATATCCATCTGTCCTTCATACCAGTGTCACTAGCTCCACCCCTTCTCCACTCCTGCTATCGTAAGAAATAAAACAAAGGACAGACTGACAGCTGATACTCACATTGCTGCATAAAGCTGGTGTCCATATTGCGGCTTTAGGAATGCCAAGAAGAGGTTGACTCTGAGAAGCACCAGGAAACACAAATATCGGGAGATGCATAGGGTTATGGAGCATACAAGTGAAAGGGATGGGGAGATACCACCCACTCAATACTGCAGCCCACTGCAAAGAGAGTCCAGGGTTCCTTTGACGTCACGGGAGATTCATGAATGGAGAGGGATGGAGCTGTTTAAGATTCCGCACAGCGCTTGCAGTGACGTCCAACGTGAGCTGAGCTGGAGGTGGCTAGGCGCTTGCCAATCGCGAGCTGGGCACGCGCATCTAGCCCTGACGCAATCGAGCAAGAAATGATTTCTACCAATCGCAGGAGGTGGACACACACATTGTAACCGGTAAAAAGGCTACCAGCTGACACACTTCATGCTTTAATCACTTGCATTACCGTTACGTGTACAATACGCGCTTGCGTGTACAGTATCTATTTTAGGTGTGTAGACGCATGGGTGTTAATGCCCAAATGCAAATACACAATGGCCTGGCGTAGTGTTTGCCACATATATATGGAAACAGATGTATGTATGTGTAGCTAGCTCATTTAGCGCCCCATGCAAGAAGGAAAAATGCATCCCCACCTCACTATGTTTTTACAGAGGTTATTCTGAGGAAATTAATTCTATTTATTATTATATAAGAGGGATAAAAAATAATACTAAAGCCTGAGCAAGTGTTTAGAACAACCTTAATGGGAGAGTAGGGACAATGGAACATAACCTTTGGCACACTAGGTGTGCACTATATTCCAATTATAAACATGCAAGGCGGGCCTTTGTGGTGTGTGAACTGTGCGGCCCCACAGGGCGCCATGGCAGAAGGGGCGCCACTAGGTGACCACGTGTGCCGGCTTGCCAGGGTCCTGTGCAGCCTAATTGAAACTCCATCTTTTTTTTTTAATTAACGTGGAGTAGAGAGAGGGGTGCTGAGCGGTCGCTCATAAAGTTTTCAGCAACCGTCTCCTCCGCCAGGCATCTAGCTTGGTTGCGGTGCTGGCATGTCATGCTGAGCGCCAGAGTATGACATCGTATTCCGGCGCTCAGCAGTGAAGCAGCGCGCACAGCGGCAGAGCAGGGAGACAGAGGCCTCACGATCCCACAGTCACGGTAGGGCCAGAAAGAGGGAAGACTGCTCTGACTCTCACAGTCAACCCCTAATCTGCAATCAATTTTTTGTGTGTGTGGTAGCGGAGGGAGTGATTGCATGCTAGGGAGCGTGGAGCGGGACCCAAGGAAATGCTCTCTGGGGTCCAAATTGTTCAATATTTAAAAAAAATTTATTGTTACAAAGATTAGTTTTTTTTTCTTATATTTAATGTATATTATTGTAGCCACTGTTTCCAGTTATATATTATTGTACTTATTTGCACTTGCACATAAATAATAAATATTTAATTAAAACTAGTTGTTTGTACAAGATTTTTTTCCTTTCCTTTTTGTGGGATGGGGGGGCGCCAAAGGAATAGTCCGCACAGGGTGCCTTAACACCTAAGGCCGGCCCTGTGAACATGCAAGCGTTATATCATATCTCTCATCAGAATACAGGTAGCCAGACATGAATATGATACAGTGCAGCTCATAGCGATGATAAGCACATAGTGAGCCTGATATTTGTGGAACTGCATAAATTCCATTACTATATACCGAGCCAGACACTAATGGTTGTACTGTATAACTACCATCATTATATACACTCACTGGCCACTTTATTATGTACACCTTCCTAGTGCCGGGTTGTACCCCCTTTTGCCTTCAGAACTGCCTTCATGCTTTGTGGCATACTTTCTACAAGCTGCTGGAAACATTCGGCTGCACCTCCATGATCTGAATCTCCTGTTCCACCACAACCCAAAGGTCCTCTATTGGATTGAGATCTGGTGACTGAGGAGGCCATTGGAGTACAAACCAGTTTTAGATGATGTAAGCTTTGTGACATGGTGCATTATCCTGCTGGAAGTAGCCATCAGAAGATGGGTACACTGGTCATAAAGGAATGGACACGGTCAACAACAGTACTCAGGTAGGCTATCGCGTTTAAACAATGCTTAATTGGCACCATCTGCTTCAAGGTTCGTGTGTTGTGCGTTCAGAGGTGGTATTCTGCACACCTTGGTTGTAACAAGTGCTTATACTGTTGCTTTTCTGTCATCTCGAACCAGTCTGTCCAAACTCCTCTGACCTTAGACATCAACAAGGCATTTTGAACTTCAGCAAGTTGTCTTGTTCATGCCTAAATGCATTGAGCTGCTGCCATGTGATCGGCTGTGTTAACAAGCAGTTGAACAGGTGTACCTAATAAAGTGGCCACTGAGTGTATTGAGACAGACAATGCCAGCATCTCACATCATTAAATTGTAAGCCAGAAACTGAATGTTGTAGATCATAACACCCATCATTATATACTGAGCCTGATGGTGGTACCGTATATACAGTAAAGGGATGGACACGATCCCTGGTCATTCTGCCTCCATCTCCTCTTTGGAACATCTTTGAAGCCGGTTAACTCAATTTATCCCCATCATATTTTAGAAAACTAGACACCCTAGGGTATTTCCAATGTTGGTATTTTAACCCTTTCCATGTACTAATTATACAACCACACTTTATCAAACTTTGTAATAGTTTGGGTTTTTATTACACACAAATTGTACTTTAGTTATAATTATACAGGTACTGGTATGTGTCACTGTCAAACACCCCGATGTATGTTCAGGAACATCTCCTGAGTACAGCAGATACCCCACATGGATGGGTTTGTCAGATTGTTTGGTAAAAGGCTAAAAAAAAAACCAGTAAGCAAAAAGGTGCGGCTGCTATGAGATCAATCCCTAAGGACTGATCTTCAGCAAAGGGGTTAATGGTACCTAAAAATAATATAACATATAAAGTATAAAAACGATCCAGGGAGCGATCTAAAAAAGTCGAGGCATTACAGCAACGCAATCTGAGTGAAGAAAACAATCTTTGATTGCTCTCTGAACTGATTTAACCCCATTACGGTTCAGGACCGCCAAAGGTCATTCTCAGAACGTTTTAGCGTGACAGCCCTGATCCGTCATCGTTCGTTCAGTGGTTAAGAACTAAGGCTGCTTTTTCTATTTTCTTCATTTTTGGTATCTTGTTTTACAGGATAATTTCCTCCTCTCTGCTTTTCAGGACAAGAAGTCCTTTCTGTTTAAGCTTTATTTAATGTATAACTCATCATTTCGTATTAAACAAATTTAAAAAAAGTGAGGAAAAATAAGGGGGAAAAAATGATACATAGAAATGAAAAAAAATGAATACAAAAAAATATACCAACTATGCATGAGTTTGTCAGGTTGTTTAGGTAGTAAAAGGCCACATTTAGGACATGCACAGTTTTTCAACTTGGGACCTCTTTAAAGCTGGCCAATTCAGTTTACCCAGGGTATTTTGAATGCTAGTATATTAACTCTTGCACTAATTCTACTTAGGGCTGCAATTAACGATTATTTTCATAATCGATTAGTTGGTCGATTATTTTTTCAATTAATCGGATAAAAAACAAACTGGGTGTTAAAAACAAACATCAGAATAAACAACTTAAACTTTGCATTAACGTGTCATTAACCCTTTTATCTCTATCACAATGGCATTTCCCTAATTCCCTTCTTATTTTACTGACATAATAATAAAAGCTATATTTTAAAGGTACAAGAATGCATTTCTTGTTTTTATTTCATTTTATTTGCCAACCTGCCCCCCAGTAATGCACATCTGACCCCAGGCTTGCCACTCTGCCCCCCAGATATGCCTTATACCTCCTATATGCCGCTGTGCCTCCCTGATACGCCACTGTCCCCCGATATGTCTAATAGCCCCTGATATGACTTATACCACATATATGCCACTGTGACCCCAAAATGCCTTATACCCCCTATATGCCACTGTTCCCCTGATATGACATACCCCCCTATATGCCACTCTGCCACCAGATATGCCTTATATCCTTATATGCCAGTGTGTCCCCGATATTCCTTATATTGCCCTATATGCCACTCTGCCCCTGATATGACTTACACCCCCTGATATTCATTATGCCCCCCTCCCATACTCCCTTGTGTCTAGTGGGGGCACCTGGTGAACCTCTGCTGCTGGCCGGCACTTTCGCTAGAACTTCTGTGACTGAGCACCGGAAAGTCATGTGATGCTGGTGCTCCATCATAGAAGCCCAAATGAAGGGCAATAGCGGAGGTTGTCTGTGCGTATCGCACAGATGCCCACCAGATGCCAGATAGTAGTAACCTTTGCAGCGCTGAAGGGGACCTGAATCCTCCTCCCTGTCAGCTGGTGGGCAGCTGCATGATGCGCACAGACAACCACCGCTTCTGTCCTCCACTTCCGCCGGTGCTTCTATGATGGAGCACCGGAAGGTCATGTGATGCCGGCGCTCAGTTATAGAAGCTCCCGCGGAAGTGGAGGGCAGAAGCGGAGGATGTCTGTGCACATTGCACAGACGCCCGTCGGCTGTCAGAGAGGAGGATCTGGGTCCCCTGCAGTGCTGCGGGGGATCTGGATCTTAGTGTTATTATGCGACCTCTATTTGAGCTCGAAATATAAGACAAAGGGTATTTTTCAGAGCATTTGCTCTGGAAAAACCTTCATCTTATGGTCAATAAAATCGATTCAACTAATCGATAATGAAATTCATTGGCAACGATTTTCATTATCAATTATTATAAATTTTATTGATTAGTTGCTTCAGCCCTAATTCTACTACAAGCTTTTATCAAACTTTGTGGTGGTATTTTTTTGTGTGTTTTTTTTCCACACACATTCTACTTCAGGTGTGAATTTACAGCTCCTGGTATATGTCACTGTCAAACAACTCCCCTATATGTGTTCAGCAACATCTCCTAAGTACACACGACCCATGCATAGGTTTCTTGGGTTATAAGGGGGCTAAAAGGCCAATTCAATTTACCCAATGAAACCATTTTTTTTAACTATAGACCCCAGGGCGTTTCAAATGCTGGTAATTTAACACTTTTCACACACTAATTCTGCCACCAGCCATTGTCAAAGTTTTTGGTAGTAATTTTTTTTGTTGTTTTTTGTACACACATAGTACTTCAGGTATGAATTTACACCTCTTGGTATATGTCATTGCAAAGCAGCACCTGGATATGTATTTATCAACATCTCTTGAGTACAGTGATACGACCCATGCTAAAAGCTCACATTTGAGAGGTGTACAATTTTGCGCCAATGCGCTATTTGGGACATCTTTGAAACCAGCCAATTCAATTTACCACATCAAACCATATATTTTTTTAAACTGGACACCATAGAAACGCAGCTTCTCTGGGTCACTATGGGGAAAGTTGCAGTAGTGCACACCGCCTTCCCATCCAACAATAGCCCACTGACATACCCACTGACATCAGGGGGACCTCCTACCCGCATCTTGCAAGGGGATTCTGGGTTGTTAAAGCCAGAAAGTTCACAGTTATGGTGATTATACCCGATTATAATATTCTCTTATTAGCAAGAATAGCAAGAGATTTTAGTTAAACTTATATGACTTTTATGACATCAGATTGTTAATGTGCCATTCAGCATACCAAGTCATTTTTGACAACGATATGCTTCCAACTTTGTGGGAACAGTTTGGGGAAGGCGTTTTCTATTCCAGCATTACTGTGCCCCAGTGCACAACACGGTTGGGTTATTTTTATGTGGAAGAACTTGACTGCCCCGTACAGAGCCCTGACTTCAACCCCATCAAACACCTTTGGGATGAATTGGAACAGAGATTGCAAGCCACACCTTTGCATCCAACCTCAGTGTCTGACCTCACAAATACTCTCCTGGATGAAAATTCCCCCAGAAACACTCAGTAGAGTGGAAGCTGTTATAGCAGCAAAGTTGGAACCAACTACCTATTAATGTATTGGAACATAGAATTCAATGCCTCTAGATCGTAAGCTTGTTTGAGCAGGGCCTCACCCTGTTGTCTCTGTAAGTCAAATTGTTGTGACTTGTTTTGTCCTGTCCACCCATTGTACAGAGCTACAGAATTTGATGGTGCTATATTAAACAATAAAAAATAATAATAATAATAATAAAAGTCCCTTTGGTGTAATGGTCAGGTGTCCCAATGTCTGTACAGTGTAGCATTCTTTTGGAAAATCAAGGCAACTGGAGAGCAGAGGTTATGTGATCACCAGATTTAGCAAAAAACCAACATAGCAAATGTCTGGTTATTTAATCTGTTTGAGACATATTTCAGAATCCATAACTGGACAGCTGAGAAAAGACAAATGCCAGTATGGCTCTAAAAAGCACTTGAAGTAGCCTGTCTGAGATGCATGTAATTAAATGTAGCTTCAAAGAGGGTGTACTTTTTTTTTACACAACCGTATGTGGCTGTACATACATTTAGATCGCTACTGCAGTCAATGTACATGGCATATTGCCAGGTAGGCATACATTCCACAATCATGTTGTTGTAGAGCAACTATATTTAGAAAAATAACTATTATGTTAAATATGCGAACATTTTTACACATATGCAATTCCCATCATCATTATTACCTAGTGAAATTGTAGTATATTGAAATGTATATTTAAATGAGTTGTGTCCTTGTGTTTGTTTTATTTCGTTCTAGACATTTTTAGTAGGAGTGCAGGGATTTAGGAGTGGAGGGGCAAGATTATATTTTCTTGTGCTCGTCCGTCTGGTTCTCTTCAGAGAAGAGTGCCCCAAGGCCCACACTAGATGAGCCAGTCTGTAAAATAAAGTCTCCAGATAAATTAGGGATGACCAGCACTGGTTGGACACATAGCTTTTTTTTGGACTTCCTAAATTTCTCCAATTTTGGGGGACAATTTTAAGCTTTGTTTTTGTAATGGACAATAGAAGCAAAGTTGTAGCTACATCTCCTTTAAAAACCAACTGGGCTAAAAAGGGTTTCAGTTTCATTATGAGAGCTCAGGCCTTTTTCATATTGCTTTATTTAAAAAAAGAGGATTCACTAATCCTCTTCCAAAGAAAAAGCCTAAATATTTAACTTGCTCTATGTTGACAGTACACTTCCTGTGAATGGGACAGGAACCCAGTGCAAGACTTTGTATTGAAAAAAAAAAACATCAAGGTGTCGCGGGACTGGGTCCATACAGATGACTGTAAAGACCCAGAGTGCCCAAAGATTGTGTTCAGGAGTATCAGGAGGTATTGCGCAGTAGTGGCATTGGACAGAGGGCCTGGTGCAGGGCGACTGCACTGTCCTGGTGGGCATCTAGGGCTGTGTGGCCACATACCAGGGCCCTGACATAGTAGCAGTCCAGAACAAAGCAGAACTAAACTTGGCTGGATGTGGAAATCTGAACAAAACTTGGATCTGACAAAATGAACAAAACTTGGAGATATACTGCAGGCACCCTGGAGCAGGCATGAGACATAGCACCAGAATCATGTGCAGGATGCTGCAGGTTGGGAGTACGGAAGCTAAAGCAGAGTATCAACAGAAACATAGCAAGGAACAGGGAGACCAAGCAAGGAACATAACCAGACAAGACATACATGATACAGGGCACAACAAAGGACAGGGAACAAGGCAAGGAACACAGGGGAAGGAGTGAGGAGTCGGAATCCTTGGACGCTTCTCATTTAAGCAATGATAGGACATCTTAGCTGGGACATGGGGAGAAGAGAGAGGAACCGAAATCCTCAGATGATTTAGGGAAGGAGGGCAAAGGTACATAAGAGACAGACAAACATGAATACAGGAACTAGCCTAGGACGGAACTCCAGGAGTGGATCACAGCAAAACATGGGAACTGAGGCAAGGCAGGGAAAACAAGGGTAGAAAAAACTGTCTTTTCATTTACATCCTCTGTGGAAAATATAACCTTTTGGTTAAAGCTAGTGTTATATACTGGGATTTCCTAACACTTTCAACTAGTTCATCCAGTGGCATACATTTTTTTGAGATTTTTTTTGATAGAAACATTAAAAAACTTAATGAGATTTGTCAAAATATAAGAGGGGAGTTTACTTCAAAGGAGGAGACAGGTCATAGTATAAAACTAGAGGGTCAGATGTTTCAATGTACTGTAAGGAGGTTTTACTTTACTGGCTGTGTGGTAGATAAATGGACAGCCTCCCAGCAGAAGTGGTAGAGGCCAATTGAGTAAGAGAAAACATGGGACAGGCATAAAGCCATTAAATTCTATGTTTCTACGAATATGGTAAAATTAATACAATGAGCTAATACGTTTTTGGTACCAATAACTACTAGTTTGTAACTTATTTTTTCAACCTTTAAAAAAAAAAGATAATTTCCTGCTTCAAAATAGTAATATGCACGGAGCCTTTCTGGATTGGTAGGTTAGAAACAGCCTAGATTTTAGGGTAACTTTAGGATCCAGAAATGGTTGCTCACATCAGTGTAATGTATACACCCCCCGGGCAAGCAGAGGAGTTTAATCATCTACTAGTTAAGGAAACAATTAAGATTTCAATAAAAGGTCAGGTTGTCATTATGGGCATACCTGGGAACGCTCTCGGTTTGACCCAGAGATTGCCGGATGATCGCCGCTCCTCCGGTTCCCCGGGCCAAGACCTGAATCCTCCGGGTTGCGGGAGCGGGGTCCTGACACGCCCGCCCACCGGCGTCAGCGGGACCACCCACCGACATCAGTGGGAACTCCCCTGATGTCAGCGGGACGGCCCGCTGATGTCAGTGTGCAGTCCTAGCCGCGTCCCCCAAGGCTCCGGGTAGCCGGGGCCGAGAAGTTCCCAGGTATGATTATACCTCATGTAGACTGGGAAAAAACTAAGTAGCTAGGTCAGCCAGGATTAGAGAACCTACATTTTTTATGGATTGTGTGTTAAGCTACTGGTGGAGGTGCTAACAAGAATGGAGTCTGTGCTAAATTTAGTGTTTACAAATGGAGGCTTGATTTTGGATGTCACGATAGAGGAGTGGTTGGCATCTAAGGCTGCACTACATTAAAACTAGGGTTTCAGATCTTAGGCTGATTTCTGTAAAATAAAATGATCTGTAAGTAAGTCTTTCATGGTCTGGACATCACACATTATGAGGTGACTTGCATGAGAGGTTACCATTAACTTTATTGTGTAGGCTTGTATGTGGTATTGGTACTATGTCTGTGGTCTAAACAGTATGTTTAGAGATGTGCCATTCCTAGTTCGTCTGTTTAGGTAGCTCCTTACTACCAGTTGTTTTACATTTTAGAGGTTGTTTGTAACAGAAAATGTAAGGCATAGGTTTCTCATATTAACGTGGAATTTCTGGACAAAGAGAGAATGAAAAATATAAGAATGAGACAGCTGAGGCCAAATGCTACATTTCACACCACATATTAATATCACATTTGCATCTCCTATTAATGTCACTGCACGCAGGAGATGTCGCTGAACACTATATTGAGGTAGGGCTGCAACTAACGATTATTTTGATAATTAAAATAATTTATTGAACAAACTGGGTGTTAAAAACAAACAGCAGAATAAAAAATCTTTGAGAAAAATGAATTTCTTGTTTTTATTTCCCAACCTGCCCCCCCCAGTTGAGCCCTCTTATATGCCTTATACCCCCTGATATGCCAATCCGCCCTCCCCAAATATGCCTTATACCCCCAGATATGCCACTCTGTCCACCCCAGATATGTCCCTTACAACCCCTGATATGCCACTGTGCCCTCTGATATGCCTTATACCCCAGATATGCCACTCTGCCCAACCCAGATATACCCCTTACACCCCCCTGATATGCCACTGTGCCCTCTTATATGCCTTATACCCCAGATATAATGTTTTGCAATGATTGCAGACAACCTCCGCCAGGGCTTCTGTGGTGAAGCACCGGAAGGTCATTTAACACTGGTGCTCCATCATAGAAGCCCAAGCGGAAGTGGAGGACAGTAGCGTAGGATGTCTGTGCGCTTCGCACAGATCCCCGCCGGCTGTCAGAGAAGAGGACCCGGGTCCCCTGTAGTACTGCTGGGGATCTGGATTTTAGTGTTATAATCTGATCTCTATTTGAGGTCGGATTATAAAACGAGGGGTATTTTTCAGAGCATTTGTTCTGAAAAAACCCTCATCTTATATTCAATAAAATCGATTCAACTAATCAATAATGAAATTAATTGGCAACAATTTTCATTATCGATTACTATCAATTTGATTGATTAGTTGTTGCAGCCCTATATTGAGGTTTTGTTTGACAGTGACATGTATGTATGTATGGTGTACCAAGAGGTGTAAATTCATACCTGAAGCTAAGTGTGTGTGGGGAAAAAACCCCAGTTTGACAAAGGCTTGTGGTAGTATTACTGCACGGAAATAATTAAAATACTAGCATATGAAATACCCTGGGGTGTCCAGTTTTCAAACATATATTGTTTGATAGGGGTAAAGTGAAGTGGCCAGCATCAAAGATGTCCCAAATAGGGCATGGGGCAGTATGACCATATTTGAAAAAAATGGTGTTGAAACTTGTACTTATTGCCCTATAATGAGCAAAAAAACATAAAAACATTGCTTGGGGGGACACAGGTGAAAGCTCTGGGCTACATAGATGACATTAGTTTATATTAGTTTATATTGCACAACCCCAGAGTCCTTGAAAAGAGCTATTAAAACGACTGAGTATTTTACATGTGCCTCTGGTTTTAAGCTGAATATTAACAAATGTGTTTTACTATTGTGATTGGGATGGCAGTCAGATACCTGCTGTCCAGACCCAAGGTGACAGTATTAAAATTCTGGGAGTGGTTTTTGATTATTCAAATAAAGGAGAGAGATCATGGGAAATTGTTTTAGAAAAATTGAAAGCTGACAATGGAAGGGAGAATTTTAATCATCAAGGCAATAATGTATTTAGGAGTGGTATTCCCCCCTTCTGACTTGTACGCAAAGAAACTTATGCATGTATGTTTTATGTTTTTCTGGAACTCCAGAAGTGAGAAACTAAAAAGAGAGAAAGCGTACATGCAAAACGTGAAGCATTTTTTATATATAAAGTTTTTTACTATGTGCTTTAAAAACTTTTATAAAGAATGTACCTTTGCTTCCTTTTTACCCTACGCAGCTTGTCATATTTTTAGGAAATATAACTTTTACTCGCTGTCTCTTAACTCTCCTGTGCTTTTAAATCTGCCAAAGCAGTATGTCATTTTAGAAAAATAATACAATTTTATCACCTCCAAGATTTTAGTAAATCCAAAGAAGTTGACTGCTGCTATATTATCAAAGGAACAAACCGAGCAAGTGGCACAATACTCTCTTTTATAGAGTCCAGAAGAGTTTGGCAGAATGTATGTCGCCACTTTCTGGCCAACTCTCTTGCATTGCAGGTAGTGCCTACTAGGCAATTTCAGCACTGGACAGGTATTGGTAGCACAGGTAACCACTGATCAGTGTACACACACTTTTGAAAGGATTGTAAAGGCATGGGTTCAATGAAAGCGAAGAGACTTTGGTGCATTAATATGTGGAACATTTTACTTGGAATGGACTGAACATCTCATACATCTGGGTTTGTGTATTTATTGTAATTTTATGTAAAATGTTAGAATTCATTTTAAATGCTCCATGATATCTTTTACCCTGTTTTAAAGTATATATATATATATATATATATATATATATATATATATATATATATATACATACATAAATAATAAAATACCTGTTCTCTCTAGCAATGTTCTGATTTGGATTAACCCGTTGTGACCTGGCTTACTTCTGACTTTGTTCCTTGGTTCCTGATTTTGGCTCTTCTACTGCCTGTGTTGACCTGGCTTGTTCTGACTGCCCTCCTGGATTCTGATTCGTCATTGATATTGATATTGTCCTTCTAGGTATGGCCCGGCCTGTCTGACTACGTCTGCCCTTCCTTGTGCCCTGCATGAGGGCTCCCTGCCGTGTGTCCAGTGCCCTGTCTGAGGGCTTCCAGCCGTGTCTTCACTACATGGAGACTCGCCAGCTTCTCCAATACAGACTCATACAATCTCATATTACTAGTCAGCCTGGGTGTGTTTCATTTTGCCTGTTTGTACCTTACTTTTGATAAGGATGCAAGGAAGGGTACAAACTAAGCCTCTGATATCCCCTGCAACTGGTCTCCTACCTGACCAGATATCCTCAGTGTTTTTTCCTGCTCTACATTGGGTAGGGAGCACTTGGCTCCCGTTTGTTATTTTTCTTCGGCTCTAGGTTGAGCCGGTTCCCAAGGCTAAGCCCCCTCTTCGTGGGGGAAGCCTTTTGCACCATAGCCGAATGGCTGGTGCCGGCGTTGCCCAGTGCTCTTACCTTTAGTGGCGGCGTCCTCTCTGCTCCTCTTCTCGGGCAGCACAGCTGCTTTCGGGAGTTCAAGGAGGCTTGGACATCGCGGTGCGGATTCTTGGAGCTCCATGACGACATCCGTCATGGTGGTTCTCCGGCTTGAGGCCGGGAGCATTCTGCACTTCCGGGATTGTGTGTTTCAAGCCTCGTTTTAGGCCGATTTTGAAAATGTTGGCGCCAATTCGCTGCTGTTGCGGCTTGTAGCCTGATTACAAGCTATTTAAACAAATGGGTGAGTAGGTAACTTTGCTCTTTCAGTTCCTGCTGCTTGCCATTTGTTTTTTCTAGGGTGCTGTTGCATCCTGAGATATAATGTTGATGAAAACCAAGCATGTGCAGTCGTCTGGGTGTCACAAAGCCCTGCAAGACTACCGGTAGAAGCTTTGTCTGAAATCAGTTGCAGATTCTGAGGTGGCTGGAGGAAGAGAGTTTCTGGTCAGGCTCAAAGAGGAGATGCAGTCTACCTTCTTTGCCTTTCGTCAAGCTGTCCCTGCATCTTCCTGCCCTCACCTCCCCTCAGTGCAAGACCCCACTTTCCTGGGTTGTCAGCCCCAGTTGTTGGACTCAGAATTTGATTATCCTGAGGTGAAAGAGTTTTCATCTGAAGAGGGTGAAATCCGGGAAGACGGTTCTTTTCTTTTCACGGTAGAGGAGATGGATACCGTTATCTCCGCTGTGAGGTCTGCTATGCATCTAGAAGAGACTGCTACCCAGAAGAGTGACCGTTTCTTTTCCAGTTTTTCCAAGCATTCAGCCTCTTTTCCAGTTCATCCTGCTGTGTCTTATATTATTAAGCAGGAATTGCATCACTCAGAGAGAAGGGTTAACCTGTCTAGGCATGTGAAGTGTTTATTCCCCTTTGATGAGGACTTTGCCAAGTTTTGTGCTACATCACTGGTGGATACCGCAGTTATGAGGGTCTCCAGAAGAACCACATCTCATGGAGACCATCAGAATGATGGCCAGGGCTTCTGTGCTCTCTGTTGCGGCTAGACGAGCCTTATGGCTGAAAGCATGGGCTGCGGATAATGCCTCTAAAAATAGACTGCTTAATATCCCCTTTATGGGTAACTCTGTTTGGTGAAGACCTGGAGTCCCTTTTGGAGAAGACTACAGGGAACAAGCACTGGATGCCACAGCGAAAAAGGCTGCGGGCCTTTCGGTCATACTTCCGGGGTCAGTCCAGAGGCTATGGTTCCACAGTCTTTCTTCATAGGATCAAGGCTTCCAGGGCAGACTCCCTCGTGAGAGGGGTATAGTTGACAGGTTCTCCTTCCCCAAAGCACCCTAGGACCCCAAGAGCTCTGCATGACGCCACCCCTATTCCTGTGGGAGGGAGACTCAGGTTTTTCAGAGAAAGTTGATTCTCCGTCACTCAAGACCCCTGGGTGAGAACCATTGTATCTCAATGTTACCGGCTTCAATTTCTTCTCAGGCCTCTTTTTTGGTTTCCCACTTACCCTAAGACGAAGCATGCCTTCCTGTTGTCTGCCATAGATCAGTTTACCGATCTACAGGCTCTGGTTCCCATCTCTCATTGGGAGCAAGGTCAGGGGGTTTGTTCTCCTGTCTTCCTGGTCCCCAAAGTGCCAGGAGGATTCCATCTGATTATTGACTTGCACTTCATGAACAGTCACCTCCGGTATGTCCGGTTCAAGATGGAAACCATAAGATCCACTCTAGACACTTTATGCCTCCATGACTTCATGGTCTCTATAGACCTCAAGGATGCTTATCTTCACGTTCCTATCTATCCGTCTCATCAACAATTTCTGCGCATTGCCATTCCTCGGGGTTCGAGTATTTCCAGTTTCAGGCCCTTCCGTTTGGTCTGTCAGCAGCCCCCAGAGTCTTCACAAAACACCTGCCAGTATCAGAGGATGGGGAGCCACATATCGAGACAGATTTGCTCCAATGTCTTTGGTCCTTTGAAGGTAGATGCCTTCGCCCAGACCTGGAATTTCCATCTCGCCTACATTTTTCCTCCTTATTATCTGATCTCCAAGGTTCTGCAGAAGATCAAGAACGACTGCATGCCTAATAGCTCCAGACTGGCCGAGGCGCGTCTGGGTATACGGACTTGATCAACCTCAGTTACAGGAGGCCCCTGAGACTCCCTGCTTGGAGAGACCTTCTTCATCAGGGCCAGTTTTACACCCAAATCCGGAGATCTTCCAGCTGATGGCATGGAGGTTGAACGTAAAATCCTGAGGGCTCAGGGTTTCTCTGTTCCTGTGGCAGAGACTCTTCTTCGCAGTAGGAAAAAGGTTTCCTCCCTCAGGTATATTAAGATCTGGAATAGGTTTTGCAGTTGGTGCAGTTCCAGAGAGACTCTTCCTTCCTCCTGTTCCACAGATTTGATTCTGGAGTTTTTGCAGGAAGGGTTTGACCTTGGTCTTCAACCATCTACTATCAAGGTCCAGATTTCTGCCATTAGAGCCTTACTGAGATTCAATCTCGTCTCACTTTGAGTAATCAGACGTTTTTCTAAAGCCATCGTCCGTATGCGTCCTCGCCCTGTCACCAAGATGGTTCCCTGGGACCTTAATCTCGTCCTCTGAAGGGTCATGTTGCTGACTTTTAAATCTCTTCAGTCTGTATCTCTACATTTGTTGTCTCTGAAGACTGCTTTTTGGGGGGCCATTACCTCTGCTAGACGCATTGGCCTCTGGAATTTATGCCCAAGGTGCAGTCAGCCTTCCACAGGTACCAGGAAATTGCGTTGCCAATCTTTTTTCCATCTCCCCGATCAGCTGAAGAAGAGGCTCTAAATACTATGGACCTTAAGAGATGCCTCACCATTTATCTGTAACAGACTCTGCCCCTGTGTAAGTACTCTTGTTTGTGGCCTCATCTGGCCCCAACAGAGGTTTAAACATTTCTAAGCACTCCATTGCTAAGTGGATTGTGTCGGCCATCAGCCTGGCATACTTTGAAGCCGTCCAGTCTTCACCTGCTGGGATCCGGGATCACTCTACTCGAGCAGTCTCCACTTCCTGGACGGAACAGTGTCTCCACGCACTTGGGGGTCTCTTCATGCCTTTGCCCAGCATTAAAGACTCGATAAAATGGCGCAGGAGGACTCTCTTTTCGGTCATAAGGTCCTTGAGGCTGTTTTTTCCTCTTTATGGTTTTTCCCACCCTTCTTCTTGGGTTTATCTATCCGTAGTGTGACCTGGAATGGCAGGGAAACAGTAAGTTCTACTTACCAAGAGCTTTTTTTCCTGCCGATCCTCCCTTTGTTTCCTCCCTTCCTTTGAATACATTTTTTTGCATTATACTTGTTTCCTGTGTGGTCTTTGTTATTCACTGAGGATATCTGGGAGGGGAGGGGCTTTTAAATGTTTGTCCTGCATCTCAGGTATGAAGGAGGAGTTAATCCGTAGTGTCACCAGGGATCCGCAGGGGAAAAGAAGCTCTTGGTAAGTAGAAATATTCACTGCATATGGACATGTTGGGGGAGGAAACATTAAAATCATATTCGTTTGGACATTGGCAAAGTAGACTTACAGAGAGAGCTTCAGGCGAGTGGCAAATGGACAAGTGACTTTGAGCACAAGATGCACACCGTGGTAGAGTCACACAATACACTTGCTCATAAGCAACTTACCTTATCTGAGCACATCTCAAAGCGAAATTTGCAGATTTAGGGAACTGTGCGAGGTCAAACTATTTGATCAGGGGATACTGCATTCTGTCTAATATTTCAGTTTACCTCTATAAAAGAGGCATGAATTTCCGCTTATGACATTCATTTTGAGGGAACAGGGGAAGTTAGGTAAACGGCATCTATGTACAGCCGACTAAGCCTAGGGGCTTGTGACTCGCCCTCATTCATTCTTTAATGCACTCCCATGCTGTCACACCCTCTCTCACACTCGCATTCACTCTGTCTCTGCAGATTCTGCAGGCACATCCACTACTGTAAGAACGGAGCTGAGGCTGTGGCTCTGTTCTTTTGCAGAAATATTCTGATGTTAGAATAATACAGGCTAATTTGCAAAAAAAGATAGGTGCAGACATGCTTCTCTTTCTCTTCAAATCAGCCTTCTTATTCTGGCCTCTCTAAGTACGTCCACAAAAGGGAGAAGCCAGCCTCTCTCCCATTTCCCCAGTCATGGGAGAAGGTGTATCCGGAAGCTCCACCCTTCTGCGGAAGTGTTTCGGAAGGCCTGGTTCACGGAGAAGCGGACAAAGAAAGAAGACGGGGGAGAAACTGAAAGATGACAGAATAACAAGAACAACCAGGAAGCAAGGGCTTAGGAAAGTGTCCGACTGACAGGGAGCGTGAGAGAGAGTAAGGGAGGGTGTAATAACAATCATCAGTTCCTTAACAGGTCTGAAAATTAGGAAAATACAACCTGTGACATATTACACCATGTTATTCAATGAACAATAAAGCCAAAATGGAGAAGTGGTAGGGACCAGGAACCAGACAGACACAAAACGTAAAGTTTAAAACACCTTTTGTTGTAATAGCCAAGCAAACAAAGCCAAATCGTGATCCAGAAGTGTATACCAAAAGACATGTCGGGATCAGGAATATGGGGATCAGCAGGAATCAGAAGCCAGATAGAACATCTAGGATAGACAGACACACACAGGTAATCAGGAACACAGGATAATGCACTTGCAGCCAGAAACAACACAAGGGCAAGGAGGAAGTAAACTTTTGCTGATTAAATAGCCAGAAGGGGCTGGCTGTGGGCTGGATAATGGACTGTCCAAAGGAGAATAGCTGTGGTAACTCTGACAGGCTGTTAATTAGTCTTTAGCTGAGTAATTCTGGTAGTAAGCAGAAAGACCATAACAGTAAACTAAGTATACCTTGTGATAGCTTATAGAACCACCATTAGCAGCAATAACTTGTAGTAATCTTTTCTATATGACTTTATCAGTCTCTCACATCGTTGTAGAGGAACTTTGGCCTACTCTTCTTTAAAACGTTGCTCTAATTCATTGAGGTTTGCAGGCGTTTACGCACAGCTCTCTTAAGGTCCTGCCACAGTATTTTACAGTATTGAGGTCTGAACTTTGACTGGGCCATGGCAACATCTCGATTCTTTTCTTTTTCGACCATTCTTTTGTAGATTTGCTGGTTGGGCTCATTGTCCTGTTGCATGACCCAATTTCGTCTAAGCTTTAGCTGCCGAACAGATGGCCTCACATATGACTCTGAATGTGACTATGAATATGAATACTTTTCATATACAGAGGAGTTAATGGTCAATTCAAAATGGAAAAATCTACTTACTTATAGAGATCAATGACATATGAAAAACAGCCATATGAAATAAAGAAAAAAATATATAGTGCAATACTGTCAACAAATGAATAAAAAATAAATACATGATACAACTCACAAAAACAGCTCCTGTTATAAACGTGGAGCTGTTTATAGAAGTGTTTCAGGAAGACTCAGATCCTCTTCAATCCATTTGAAAACTTTTAATCAAATTTCTTGCTACCCACTTCAAAGAGAAGATTGAGACTATTAGAAAAGACTTCTCTGCTTTATAACTCCCTCCTACACCACTCACCACCACTCTCTCCACTCCTCCCATACTAACTGTCTTTTCCCCTACAACCGAAGAAGAGATAGCCACTCTTCTTTCTTCCTCTCATCCAACAACCTGTCCCCTTGACCCCATCCTATCACACCTCACAAAGTCTCTATGTCCATCCCTTGGTCCATCACTTACCCACCTATGTAGTCTTTCTCTAACATCTGGAACTGTACCATCTGCCTTCAAGCATGCACTAATCACACCCATTCTAAAGAATCCTTCCTCAGATCCCGTCTGTTTGACTAACTACCGCTCTATCTCTCTACTTCCTTTTACCTCTAAGTTGCTTGAACGGATTGTGTACAATCGCCTTACTAATTTCCTTTCCTCTAATTCCCTCCTTGACCCTCTACAGTCTGGTTTCAAACCCCTTCACTCTACTGAAGCAGCTCTAACAAAAGTCTCCAATGACTTGCTCTCTGCCAAAGCAAAAAGGTCACTTCTCTGTTCTAATACTACTGGATCTCTCTGCTGCTTTTGATACCGTTGATCACCACCTTCTTCTAGACTCACTTGCTCCTATAGGCATTTGAGATACAGCTCTCTCCTGGATCTCCTCATATCTGTCTAACCGTTCCTTCTCTGTCAACTTCTCTGGCAAGACATCATCGCCTCTTCTACTCTCGGTTGCCGTTTCAAGGTTCAGTCCTTGGCCCTCTGCTGTTTTCCCTTTATACTTCATCTCTTGGCAAACTAATCAACTCATTTGACCTCCAGTATCATCTATATGCTGATGATAACCAAGGCTTAATCTTTCTAAAACTGAACTTGTTATCTTCCTTTCTCCACTCCACTCCCTGAATTCTCTATCACCATTAACAACACGACTATCTCTCCTACTAACCAGGCCCGATGCCTTGGGGTCATCCTTTACTCTAACCTCTCCTTCATCCCTCACATTCAGTCCCTCGCCAAATCCTGCCGCTTGCACCTACAAAACATATTTCTCATCCATCCATTCCTCACCCAAGAAGCCACAAAAACTCTCATTCATTCACTTATCATTTCCCATCTTGACTACTGCATCCTTTTGTCCAAGCACCAAGTAAATGAATGATATTAATAAATAAAACCTTCACTACCCCTTAAGCCAGTAGTAATACAAATATATCGTATTAGGTAAATTATGGATACGGCCCTCTGGAACATAAGTGTATGTGGGGTATTACTGCAGTCAGGGAGTGTGGTTTCAAAGGAAAGCAATGCTTGTCCTGAACAAAAGGCCTGATGTATAGTAAAAATGACAAAAATCAGTATTTAAAGTACTAAAGACCATTGGTAATTAAGGTTTTAAAATAGTACACATGAGTGTCATGTATTAGTGAGCTAGTAGAGAGGATATGTGGACATATATCAATCAGCCTTGCTGTTTACATATATCACTCAGCCTTGCTTTTGGCAAGGCTGGAAAAATAAAAAAAGACAGGTAATGGTGGATCCAGCGCTTACACCCATAGGACTGGACCAGCACCCAGATCTCCTCCCATGAATCTTCATCTCTCCTCTTTTTCTCCCCCCTCTCTTCAATTCTCAATTTTTTTCTTTGTTCTCGTTCTCTCCTCATTCTCCATATATCCCATTTCTTTTGGGTGATTATCTCTCCCCAATATATTTCT